>VWZG01008885.1:535-71859 GCA_013396735.1 Grallaria varia
GGCCGCGCTTCCCGCGGGATCGCTCTCACCGGGAAGGACGCGGCCGTCTTTGTTTGAGGGAAGGAGCCGCCGCAGCCGGGCAGGATCGTGCCGGGGTCCCTTGTTCGCCCGGAGGGAGGGAAGAAGCTCTCCGAAAAGTTGCACCTTGAACAGGAGGAGGCGAAGCTGCTGCTGGTCCGGGCGGGCGCTGGAAGCATCGGGGTGGGATGCGCTATTGCGCCCTGTTGAGCTCTTTGTGAGGGATTCTAGTCGATGAAGATGTAGTTGTAGCAGTGCTCGATTAGGTACAAATCTTACATTACAATACACAAATAATTCCACTATGCCTTAGCATTATACGTGTCGAGCTCCTGTATGTCATTCCATCAAGAGGCCTTGAAACATTACATGCAGGAGGTAAATCCTGTTCTCATTTTACAGATGAAGAACGAGTCACAGGAATACAAGTATAAATGCACTAAAAATCTTTAACAGGCATGATGTGGAAAGAATGTGCAATTTCCTTAAGAGCTTAGTGGCATTTGTGACTGGTATTTACGTAGTTCTACTTTTTGTTCTTAATCCCGGGTTTGTTTTAAAAGGCCAGCTCAAAGCTGTGAAGTGGCTTCCTGCAAACCCACTCCTGTCTTATGCTTCTTGCTTTTATATTGAAGTACGTTAATTCTTGGGACTGGTGGGTGCTGCTGTTCTGTAAACCATAAAGAGAGCTAAGCCATATTCACACTGGGATCAGGCATCTGACAGCAGAAACTTTTTTTTGAGACAGGAACAGGTCTCTAATTGTATGCTGTATAAAATATCTAACTGTTTGAAAGCCATATTTAGATACTCCTTGCCCGAAATAGATGTTTTCCTGACTCTAGGATACAAACAAACCAGTTTAAATAAGATCCTGACACCATAGGATCAACCTGTCAAAGGAAAGAGAGTTGTGGTTTAGCAATGTTTTCACTATGTCAATGTTCATGGGATAGAAGACATACAAAGAGACTTCACAAGGTATAACGTCTGACTTCTTGCCTTCTTGATGTTTCTTTACTTTCATCTTTTAATTGAGTGAAGTAATCACCAGTTGACTTTCTGTCGTGAGCTTTTAAGAAGCAGTATTCCATTCTAGAGGTTAGTGCATTCTGAGGGTTGGTGAGTCCGCTCTCAATACGTGAACAAACTTTTTCTGGGGATTCTCTCTTTAAGCCGAAGTGGAAGTGACTAATAGCCTTGCCAAAAGGGAAAGGAGGAAAATAAACAGATGGGCAAGTTGAAATGCAAAGAAGAAATTCCTTACAGGAATGCTGTACTTTATTTCTGGAGTCTGGAATATGAACTTCCTTCTCCTAAGACTGCGCTGTACTGGTGTACATAAACAGGGGAGTAAGATTGCTTATCAAGGCTTATGAAACTCTTCACAACCCAAACAATCAGTGCATGTTTAAAAACTGAGGAGTAGGTTTACAAGAAAACCTAGGTTGTAAAACATCAGAAAGCACACAGAAACAAGCTTGTAGTCCTTATCAGCCAGTCTTGGAAACTTCAAATTAGGGTAGGGTTTTGGAAAGCCTGGGCAGTCTGTACGTACCAAAGCTTTTGCCTTGACAATAGAGATGGCTCTTCTGGCATGCTGTTCATGAAAACAGAATGTTCATGGAATTCTTGTAAGGATGGGAAGAGCCATCCTTCTGCACTGTCTGTGTTTTGCTGCAGTATGCTGACCTTTGAAAAAGAATTTTTATATGACTGCTCTTTTTACATCTTGCTGTTACTCACTTCTACAGAACAGAGTATTCCAAATACAGAATAGGAAATATGAAACTAAGTTAAAAAAATGAAGACTTTAATTTTATAGTTAAGTAAACTACCCCTAGTCTTATATATCTCGTCCTACTGATGCTTTTTGCTGTTTAAAAGAACAGGCTTAATTTTAGATTGAAAATTCTCTGAATAGTTTTGTTAGGTGGGCTATGAAAAAGTAGAAGAAAAGGATTTTGGTACTTTTTTAATCTATTTTTCAATTATAGTAATGCTATCAGAAGAGAATGTGAAGGGCTGGTAAGTGAAGGCTGTTCAGCATCACAGCAGACGTATCCTTGAAGTCTTGTTTTGTTTTAGAGCCTTCCAGTGGAGCTGTTAAACTCCAGTACAACTAATCAAATTTACTAAAACGAAGATCTTACGATCTGCACATACGCAGTTTGCATTATTAAAAACCTCTCTGTTTCCATCTTTGTAGTTTAAAGGAAAAATGCATGTCTGTGTCAGAACTTAGCTGTTGCTTTACATAAATTTACAACAGAAAATGCAGTGTTCTACAGTAACTCCCTCAAGAGAAATGTAAATGAACAGGTTTCCTCCTCTATCTGGAGAATGTGTATTACACATCTCACTTGTAAAATTTGCTCTTTATAGGGCTTATAGGTACTTGACAATGCAGAAAAATGGATACAAAGCAAATTCTTCATTTTAGAAGAGGTGAAATTATTTCAGTTCATTCTTTCTCTAGAGTTCAGGCTTTATTGCTTGTTCCTGAGTGCTTCCACTTGTATGCTCCCCCCTCAGAAACAAATTGCCCTAATTATAAAATACCATGTTTCTCCCAAAGTAACCCATTTGTGCTTCTGCCAGTCTAATAAACAAAATGAGTATGTAAGTATGATATGAATTCTGTTATCCACCCTGTATTCCAAGTACCATGTGGTATGTGCTACTTGGTTGAGTACATGATGAGGCATTTAAGAATGAAACCATAAAGTCTTATATGTACTTAAACATCAAAACAAACTTTCACTTTGGGAAGGGAAATGGCAGCAAGTAATTCCATTATGCATCATGTCTTTAACATAATCCTAAATCCTCTCTAAAGCTCTTATTCTACTCTATTAAAATAATAGACTATTTAGTATTGCCCGTATTGCTGAGTAGTTGTAGCTCCTAGTAAAGATCTGTGTAGTATGAGAACTTGGGAATGGGGACTCCATTTTCTACAGAATGATGAATTAGCTGGAGTTGAAGACTACAGTATTCTGTAATATGACAGAACAAACAGCTTGGTTTCTGACTGGGAGTTACTCTGTCCACGGGTAAAAAAATACACAATCTGTTTACAAAATAGGAAAAATTTAAGCAGGACACCTTAAGATATCCAAGTACTTTAAACCCAGCTCTAGCATAGGCTTTATGAGTGGTGCTGTGTGAGGATAAACTCCTAAGCGTAGATCATGTGGCTCCTAGTTGTACATCTTCTGCAACTCTGAAGAACTCCTATGCAGTGTGATTTCTTTGAAATATTTTTTGTGGCATTTATGCTAGGAATCTGACCTTAAGGTGGGAAACAATGCACTGTAGTTGTAAAGAATGTGTAAAGAGTAGCACAGCTGTTGTTTTGCCAGAATTGGATATCTACAACTTTACAGACAAATGTTTGTACTCACTTGTCCTTGTAAGTCTGAATTTGGTTTTTGGCTTATGTATGGAGATGGAGTAATCATTTTGGACACACTGTCAAAGTGAAGGTTAGCACGGAACAATCTTGGAACAGTGTTGTATCTATTAAAATGCCTAGCTGATAAGATAATTGGGAATGGGCAGGAAAGAGGTAAGATAACATGTTAAAACAAGGGCATTGCAATCAAAAGAAAACAGAATGTGTTTTCTCTAGCTAGAACTACTGATGATGCAGTACATCTACTTATTATTAATCTAAGTCTTCTTGAAGCAAATCTAAGTTTTTCTTGACTTTTCTTCTGTCTCTTTCCCTTAGTGATGCAAGTTCTATATGGAAACTAACTAGGTTGTATTGCATGCATGCAGGTCACGGTCCAGGTGAGCAGAAGGAAGTGGAAAATTAGAGTTTCAGAAATCTGTTAGATTCTTAACATGTAATACTGTGCACAGAGTAATTACAATTTTAGCAATAACACCAAGATTTATTACTTTGTCACATTATGTTAGCTTTTAAATTACATGTGTCTTTAAACATATTAATATAGAATATCTGGCACTACTGATGGTGCTGAACAAATACCATGCTTCCCTCTAGAAAGGAACTGAGTGTTCAGATGACTTATTTCTTAATTTACAACAACCACAGTCACTGTACCCTGGAGGTGATTGAAGATGACTGGAGTGAAATCGAGATTAAGTGCCTGAGAACAAGTGACATTTAAAATGATGTTTTGGAGCACATGAAACAATTCTTGTCACTTGGGTTTATGAGCTTGAAAAGCAGAATAGTTGCATGTCTTACTCAGTTTTATGTCTTCTGATGTTATTGTTTCATCATAAAAAGCATCTGAAATTTTCAGTTTAGCACTTTGATCATGTGTGACCTGAACTTCACGGCAAAGGGGTCATGGGGAGGAACAGCAAAGTAAGAGTGCAGTCAGCTTTGGCCTGGGTGTAGCCCAGTGAACATTTACAGGATCTTCTGTGCTTATTCCTCTGAGTGCTGTAAATACGGTGATGTGGCAAACGGACACCTTGGGTAGAGCTGCTGGAGCTGCACTGGCAGACTGTGGGAGGTGAAGACGGCTGGATGTGTCTGAAGGACCTCAGGAGGCTTCATAAGAGTGTCTTCTGGGCATTAGAACTGACTTCGACTTGTATTATAGATGTTGTATGAATGTTCTACTGAAGTATAAGCTAACTTTCTTTTTGGGTACTGGAGATAACTTGGAGCAGTTAAAACTACCATAAAAAAATACCTCAAGTATTTGATTAACATGCTTTAAAATTATATTATTGTTTCCATCACTTACATGCAAATATTACTTATTTGTTTAGATCTTCACCTTGCTGCTGAGCTTGGGAAGACACTACTGGACCGTAACACTGAACTAGAAGAATCCTTACAGCAAATGTGTGCGACAAATCAAGAGCAGCTGCAGGAGATAGAGGTAAAATATTTCAGGGTTCCAAATGTTAAGGCATCTAGAACTGCAACGTAACAACACATAAGCTGAGATCTGAATTTCTTGACATTTGATAGAAAATACTGAACAATCTTTCACCAATTCTGCTGGTTTGAGAATCTGAGAGCCTGTTGATCATATTTAGAATTGTTTCTCTGACTATCAGAAGCTTTGTGCCGTTAAATGCCATGTTTGATTTGGCTTGTTTAATGAAAAATGACTGGTATTTTTCTTTTTTGTACAGAAAAGTTACTTCAGTTATTTTTATTGCTAAACTTTACTGATCTTGCCAGGTAAAATGACGTTAAATTATATGATGATAAATACATTAATAATTAGTATATGAAAATCTTAATGTTTATACTGCATTGAAATTTAAATGCTGATAATGCAGAAGAGAGATTTAAGTAAAATCTGGGGATATGTGCTTCCACTAAACTGAGCTGTGGTAAAGGGAGCTAAAGCCTATTTCAGTGTAAAAAAAACCCCTGTACAACCATGAAAAAGCCAACAAACAAACAAACAAAACCCCAGAAAATATCCCACTTACATAGTATCTGAACATAGGACATAGTGGATATATTGTTCTGTATTTTCCAGGGAAAATAAATCTCAAAGGTGTAACCATCCTTTCAAAACCACTCATCTTTGTGGATGGAAAAAGCTGGCCATCTGTTGCAATTTCTTTTTTTTTTTTAATACTGCCTGTGTTCTTGCAGACCTGGCATTTGTCAGCCTAATGAGATTTTTTCAGCTATTAGAGGGCAATGCATGGTCTCTAATAATTAAATTATTAAATATTCAGTACTTTGCTGACTGACAACATACTGAAAACGTAGTCAGCATTTCAGTTCAGTTTGGTTCTGGTATGAATCACAGGGAACAGGCTGTGACTGGTGTACACCAGATTTTTACAAAATCTGAGTTCCTTTGTGCAAGCAGTACTCTGCAGTTACAGATGGGTTGTGCATTTGGTACAGCTGCAGCTTAAGACTGAAAACCCTTCCTATTATAGTGGTAACAGGTAACTTAAGGAATTCCAAGCTTAATACTTACAGATATATAGGTGTCTTTGAAGTAGCCATCTTAACACAGATGCAGCATTTTCATTAAGTGATGAAGAATTTAGAAGATATTTTTGGTTTGTGTTTCATACTTTGGCTCTTACCTCTATTATGTGCTATATGTCATCTTTGTTATTCATTCTGATACAATGGTTGGAACGGCTGATATTTGTATTAGTGCCACAGCATTAAAAGATGTATTTACTTATGCAGATATTGGAAATAACTCATTGCCATGAATAGTTTTTATAAAAAGATCAATTCTTAAGATCTGGAGAGGACAAACACTTCCAAAGTGCTGTACAAATACTGTACATGAGGTTCAACACCTGTATGAACAACCATGTTTAAGGAAGTGTTTAGCACAGTTACAACACACCTTTTGAAATAACACACCATAACTTTGTGATAACTGACCTGGCTCATGGAGTGTAGCTACTTAATAGGCATCTGCATTTTAACAGCCTTGAACTATGGAAACTATATACTTGCTAAGCTACATTGATTTACAGAAATAGTCTAGTGCTATGAAGAATGTCATATCATGTTGGTTTAAGCCAGTTTATTTGCTGTTCTGGTGGGTCAGTGTTTGTCTACATAAGAGAGCTGCAGCACCAGCAAGTGTCACAAGTGTCCTTCCAGCAGTGATCTATAACTGGTGTATTTCAGGGTCAAGTACTTCTGTGGTCAGACAGTCTCAGACTTGACAAATTAAGGGGTTTCCCTCCTCAATATCTTGCTTTGCCAAGATCGGGCCAATACTACTTTTTGAAGGCTTTATCTGATACCTCTTTATTCTCTTTCCTCCTCTCCCTCAACAAGGGTAGGAGATGTATATAGGGTTGTCCTATTCACTCTCTCCAAGAGGAGAGGGAGAGAGTGAGAGAAAGTTTTGTGGTGCTTCTGACATATAAATATTGCCTGCACCTTTATTGGCCCAGAGTCAAAGAACCTATGGACTGCATTTGTATCCACTGCAATAATGTGCTGTCTTCTCAGTTCACCACCACCTCCCTCAACCTTCTGTCTTTTCCCAGTGCTGTTTAAAAGTATAACAACACTAAATTTTATTTTCTCCAAAGAAGTTTCTCTTATGTTTGGATTTCTGTTCAAATTCCCAGAGAGACCCTCTAGTTGAGGAACTGGCAGAAGGAATTATTACAGGAATTCACTGAAAGAAGTGGGAATAAAATTGGCATATGCAAGGTGTAGTCCTTAGCTGGCAAAAGCAGTTCAGTCTGTTATTTTCATGCCTGTATTTCTGTCTTTTGTGGGAAGGCAGGATACACATGCAAATGGCATATCCTGTCTCTCTGCTTGATTTTTCCCAACTTTCAAGTGCTTGTCTCTGTAACCTAAATGTGATCTTTCAGCTGTTCCTCTAGCTACTGTGCTGATTTTTTCTACTAACTTTTTCAGTGCAGTATATCCTTGTAAATCTTCGGGGGGTTTTTTTGCTATTAATTCAGATCTTATGGGTAGCAAAGTCTAGAACTGGCTAAGAAATAATTCTGAAGTATGGCACTACCTTGTCTTCACTGAAAAAGAAGGGTCAAAGGCTGTGATCTGCTTAAGATTACATCTCATATATTAAATGCTAACATATTAAGCATTTTACAGCTTCGGATCATTATAGTGGCACACGTGTCAGCACAGAGGTCAGCTAACTAGTCATTGTAGATGTAATAAATGCTGGATTGAAAGGGCAACTTTATTCCTGCCAGAATCTGTTCTCAGCACTCAGACTTTGGAAATACTGACACTCTCCTTTTACCATGTGTGAGAACACAGTAAGTCTCAACTGTTGCTTCATTTTAGGTGCTCAGTTGCAGGGGAGGTGGATTAAACATGAACTTGTAAACTATTTATTACCACATCATCTTTTGGTGGTTTGATTTATATCAGGCCAACGTGACACCAGCCCTGAAGATACAAGGCGGAGAAAACGGTGCTTCACCTCTTCCATTCATTTAAAACTTCTGCAAAGGCTCGTTGTGATCTGTGGTCACACCAAAGCCTTGGCTTCTGTGCTCAGCCACGCTCCTATTGCTGAAGGAAGTCTGAAGATCTCCAATTCCTTCCTTCAGCTATAACCAATAGGGAAAGTTAATCTGAAATAGGTCACATTGAGATTCTGCTGCTAATCTATGTTCTATTTTTGTGTAAATCCTCTGTCATGTGTGCACAGGCTACAAAAGGAGAGAGCTAACAGGTATCATGTTGATCTTCTGTAAGTCTGTATGCAGCAGTTACTAGTCCTAGATTAACTTATTATCTGTTCTTAACTTGCCTAAAATGTAAACCCACCAATCTTTTAATGAGGTAAAAGGTTAAGTAGAATATTAGAAGTTTTGAGTATGTAACAGGCCTGTGTAAAGAGAGGTAATTCTCCCTAGGATTTTGCTGGGTATTTCTCCTTGAGATTTACTTTTCAGTAAGTAGCATGTAGTAGTACAGGATATATTGCAAGAAATAAATTCTATGTAAGAGCAAAGTGTTTCAGATTTACAGGGTAAGTTTTTTTGCTCGAGTCTGTTTCATGCAAATGCTCATGTCCCAGGTGGGACAATATAAGGCACTTGTATTAAGAGCAGTAGGTGATTGTTAACTGCTCTTAGACTGAGAATTCTAAGCTTTCAGACATTTTTCAGGAAACTTAATGGTCTATGTTGCTAACTGTAAAACCCAAGAGGATTAAATTGAGAATACTTCTTGTGAAGCTTTATTTTTTAAAAAAGGCCAGGAGACCTTTGTTTGGGATTACAGTAAGTGGAATAGTTCACTGTTAGTAAGTAAAGATTGAATTCAATAACTTGATTATACTCCCTGACACATAGTAGCCCACATACTAAAGTGTGACCATAACCTAAATTCTGTTGTGCTGAACCTAATGCTGCTTCAGACTGGAAGAACTTGGGTTAGCTTGTGCTTCCAGTGTAAACCAGTAACAGCAGTGCTGTCTTGCAGTACCTCACAAAGCAAGTGGAGCTCTTACGGCAGATGAACGACCAGCACGCAAAGGTCTATGAGCAGCTGGATGTGACAGCAAGAGAACTGGAAGACACCAATCAGAAGCTGGTTGCGGAGAGCAGAGCTTCGCAACAAAAGATAGTAAGGTAACAAACATTTACAGATCCACCCCCCCAGTGGATACAATCAATGAGAGCAGTCCAGGTGTATTCCTGTAGTTGCTGGGTGGGCGTCCCTATCCAGTGTGTTCTACAATACTGGTAAATTGAAAGGACAGTTTTACTTACAAGTCTTTTCACCTTTTAGCTTGACAGAGACTATTGAAAATCTACAAACACACATAGATGACCTGCAGCGACAAGTAGAAGAATTGAAAAAGCCTGGAAGAGGCCGGATGAGCCACGAAAGATCTGACCAGCCAAGATCAATGCACAGCTTCTCCTGCTTGAAGGAACTGTATGACCTTCGCCAGTAAGACTTCTTACCTTACATAGGAAAGAACACTGAAACTATTTTAAGCAAAGCTTTAAAAGCTAAGATACAAGCACAAGTAGCAGAGAAGCTGGCAGAAAAATTATCTGATGTTTACAGCTAGCAAAGTATCTGCACTGTGTGGTGTTGCTACTGCTTCTGACACACTTCTAGACTGCAGTAGTGTTTGTGCTCTACTTTGTCTTGATGGGTTCTCTCCCAGTCTCCAGCTATATCAAATGGTAGCCTAGAAAGCTTACAATTTGCACCCCCCTGTTTTCAGTCAGATAAAAGCACACACACAGATAATCTGAGAAACAAATATGCTCAATGCCAAATACTTTTCTCTAACTTACCCTTTCCTTAGGTGTCCATGGGTATTTTCTTTTCATGGAAGGCACGATTCCTGCAATAGCTTTCCTGAACTTAAGCCAGTTAAAATAACACTGAAGCTGATAAAATGGAGCCTAAACTTCAGGGCTGGCTTTAAATTCAGAGCCATTTGACCCAGCTGAGCTGCATTACTATATAAATTGGGACAAACACCTAAGGTGGAAGCTCAGAGTAGCTTCAAGCCTAGAAGTCAATTTTTTAAGTGAAGCACCTCCGCAGACACAATGGGCGGGTGTGTTTGGGCTTCAGCACTACATGGAGGTAGAATATTCTATCTGTTCTATTCTAGAATAAATCTGTACATCCAAAAAGAAGTTATTTTGTGACAATTCAAAATGTAAGTGGATCCTTCAAACTGCCAAAGGCTTGTGAGAATGCCAGACTACAGAATTGCCTTGTCAATTCTGAACCTTGTTTCTACCATCAACAGTGACAAAAGTTACAAGAGTGGAGCACTGTGGAAAAAAATCAATGTCAAACTACTGCATGCTACATGGAGGCAATGTTTATTTAAACTTAAATTGTAGGTTATTCAATCAGCTTGTCTGTTACTTGAAACTGTGAATGAGCTGCCATTCTGCTTAAGCTGGGGGCTTGATTTGATGGCATGCACGTTACAAAGTGTTCTGATTCCTAAATAGACTGATAGGTTAGTGAAATGGCCACTGTGAGTGATCTGAGGTGTGTTAGCACACAGTTTAAGTATGTCATTAGTTACTCAGGACAGGAAACCTTTAGGAGGTGTGGTCAGCTAGGCTTCCTATGTTTGATAATGCTTATTTTGTTTCTGCAGGTATTTTGTTTATGATCATGTGTTTGCAGAAAAGATTGCTTCAATGGATAGTCAGCTAAGTCCTCTAGAAGAAGAAAATGAGAAGTTAAAAAAGGCAGTTACAGTTCTGCAAGCCCAGCTGAATCTAGAGAAGGAGAAGAGGGTAACCATGGAGGAAGAATACAGTCTGATGGTGAAAGAAAACTGTGACCTTGAGCGGAGGCTTGTTGATACAGACTTGTATCGGGCTCGAGCAGAGGAGCTGGAAACAGAAGTAGCTGAAATGCGACAGATACTTCAGGCTGAAAACACATTGCATAACGCAGAGAAATTGGTGCCAGAATCCTTTTTCATTTCATTCAGGGAATCTTTAGACAGGGAGCTTGGTCAGAGCCTGGCAGATGATGGACTTCTGACAGTATCAGAGCTGGAGAAGAAGGCATTGAAGCGGAGCAGCAGCGAGGGTCTCCTGAGCAGTGCTGCTGGGGCAGACATTCTGAGGGGCCATGAGGAAACGTGCATTAGGAGAGCTGAAGCTGTGAAGCAGCGAGGAATCTCTGTACTAAATGAAGTTGATGCTCAGTATAATGCTCTGAAAGTGAAGTATGAGGAACTTTTGAAGAAGTGTCAGATGGATGAAGATTCCTTGAAACACAAGGCTGTACAAACGCTGAAGCAGTATTCCAAAGACCTAAATGTGGGGAACACCCAGTATGATCTTTCAGCTAGCAATCAAGAATTCACAATTGTGGAGCTAAGTGACTCTCCTGCAAATGCTCTTCCTGAATATAAAGTACTATTCAAGGAAATTTTTAGCTGTATCAGAAAAACAAAGGAAGAAATAGATGAACACAGAGCCAAGTACAAGACCCTCTCCTCTCAGCCATAACCTTATCTGTCAGTCAAGAACTTTATACGAATGTCAGAAGACCCTTTAAACTGATCTATTTCTTGAGCACTCAAAATGAATGTTTTGGATTGGCTGGTAGGCCTGTAGTTAACAAGCCAGTTAGTTAACAGCTAGTTTCCCTGTTCCTATGTAGCAGTAGATTTAATGTTTAGCACTGTCACACAAACTAGGGGTTGTAAAGCAAACAAACATCATAGTTTAATACTACACTACTACATATTACACTTCATCTCTGGCCAGAGCAGTAACTGACACTTGTTTCCTTAGTCCACTTCAAAACTAACAGAGCTGAGAACTCTGCATCTCTCAGAAGAGCCAGACTGAAGCCTTCCTTTGGTTCACAGTGATTATCTAGCCCTGTGACTGCATTGATGTAGAAAACTAACAAAAGCAAAGCCCCCACCAGTCTCGTAGGCAGCCTCTCCTCAGTTCTCAAGGAGGGGAGTGGTCTTGTACTTGCTTTGGCAGGGCAGCAGAGAGCTGTGCTTGCTTCAAACCAATACCATGTTTTCACATGTACTAAGCTCTCCCATAGATTAATATAAATGTCCATCTACTAAGAAAGGATTTGATGTAAAGTTTGTGTGGCTTTTTAGGTATTTGTAGGGCACTTTGTCTTAAGGCAAGATACTGTGAATTGACTATGTATGTTATTTGGGACCTACTGTTCTCTGGTGGAATGTTTGCAAAGTACATTTTTATGTGTATTTGGTAAGATAGAGGGTTGTAATTTAGCTATTTAGCTTTAGTGGTAGCATTGACGTAGTGGAGTAGCTTTTGATGTTACATACCACAAACCAAGTGCTTGAGGAGACAGGCAAGGTAGAACCTTACATTGTCTGTTGCTTCCAGAGTCAGCCTCTGTGCACCTATTCCATGCTGCCTGGGGGGTGGGAGGGTGACACAACACTGCCAGCACACGTCCTGCTGCAAACAGGGGACCACACTCTTGTTCTTCCCCTCCTTTTCCACTCCCTAACAGTAACTTGTATGCACTCAAAGTCTGAAAAGCAGAGACCATGGAGGAGGATGTTCTTTAGAACTGCTTCAAAGTGTGAAGGAAACAAAGCGACTAAGGAGGAGAAAAGGCACGATGAAAGGTGACATCCTTCTCCCTGTAGAGGGTTTCATAGCTTAATGTGGCGAGCAGTTCTTGGGAATCAGCTTCCTGCTTTTCCAAGTTGCTCTGATGTACTAAACAATGACACAGAATGTTGTTTCTCAGCTTTAGTTCAACTGCTGCTGCTGCAGCTATGCTGCCTTATTCTGTTCTTTGTGTAGCTGCCCTTCAGTTGCAGTATTAAGACTTCATGTTGTGGGAGTTTATCTAAAACATGTATTACAGTCTGAAAATTATTTAAAAATGGGAATCCGAATCTTTTGAATATTTTTCTAAGCAAATAAATAATCCAGTCAAGCTGCACGTGTAACTAGTAATTACATCCATCTGTGCCAATCAGGAAACAGTAAACTCCATGCAGATGGCACCCACATTATCTAGTCTTGCCATCTTCCCCACATAGCTCAGATGGAGTTCCCATGAAATTTGTATTTTAGAAAACTTAGGCTACATGGAAAAGGACAGGTCTGTCTAGGATAGAAATCCAGATGGAATTAAGTCGTTTCTCCTCATTGTTGTGGTATTTGTCAGTGCTGTTAAAAAAGGAGGGGGTGGGGGCAAAGTAGAAAAGCTGCAGTTTTACCATTAGGTTCCTGTGCTGTCCCTGTTTCCCCCTTCTGGACCCTTCTCACCTGGAGGTCTGCCCGAGCTCAGAGACTGGAAAGCCATGACACAGGTAATTTACTACTAATATTTCTCATTACTTCAGGGGGAGGGGGATCCATGCCTGCTGGAGCAGAAGACATGTAAAAACAGTTCAGAAGTTTTTGTTAAATAGGTGATCTTCAGTGGTTTATTACACTTTTGGCTAATTTAAAACCACTCTGATAGATACACCTTTTATGCTTTAAAAATACCAAAAATATTTCCTCAGAACTACTTTGTTCTTCCATAGGGCACCTCCCCCTTGGCTACCTGTGCCACTGCTGAGCTCTGGCTGTGCTTTAACCCTTACCTGTGCATGTTGTGCAACAAAGGCAGTCCAGGCAGGATCATCACAGCTTTCCAGCCACAGGTAATGGGGGTGGATCAGTGCCAGCCAGGGCTGCCTGAACATAGAACACCTCCCAGTTACACTGGTACAGTCAATAAACTACACTAGTGTATTAAATAAGGTAGAATTTTAGCAGTTTCAATAGTCATTTTCCACCAAAATGTGAAATGCCATTAAGTATGGTAACAGAATTCTTAGCCAGTCTTACCTGGATTAACCACCTTAATCTGCTTAGTTTAGTCAACAACTCAACTCAGCCTTTTCTGAGCATAAATAGATGAAATCAATAGAATCCCCTTGAGCTTCTCATGTGATGGAAGGTACAGCAGAGCACAGGACCAGTGCAGTGCCCACAGCAGATCCTCCTCATCCTGCTGCACTTGGGCTCCAGTGCTAAACCTGTCGCAGTCCCTGGGGCAGCAGGCGCAGCTGCACGGCCCAGAGAGCTCAGGGCCAGCAGGGATCCGTTCACAGTGTCCGCTCTGCACCCCTGACCCGCTGCAGCATTCCTCACCTGGCCTTCCTCTGCAAGCCTCCAGGCTGGGAATGGAGCACCTGCAACTTCCATTTCTCCTTGGACAAATACAAGGCGGGAAGAATTGACCTTTGAGATAAAATTTTATTTAAAAATTACACAAAATAGAGGTTTTACATGGTTGCCGTGCGGTAACTACAGCTGGATGCCTTCCAGAGGGTGCCCTTGGTTACTTACCTCGCTGTATCCATTCTGTAATGCAAAAAACCCCTCCAACCAACTCCCCAGCAGTAGAACAAATCCAGTAGTTGTTCCCCATGTTTCAGATGTAGGTACTTTCCCAAAGAACTCATTTCACAGACAACAGGTGAGAACGATTGCTATTAGTACAGAGTTCACAGACAGCGATTTTGTTCCCCCCCTCCCAGGCCTGACATTCCCATGAACATGACTACCTGCTCTCTGTCCAGAGGGCTGCAAGGGCTATGACAATGCTCAGACTAAAGTATGAGCATCCAGGGATTTAACAAAAGCTGGGATGTTTGTAAACAAATTTAATTTATTGGCATTACTTACAAAATAAAGTTTTAGACCATGATTTTCCATCATGTCTGTGTCACTGTATTGTTTTATTTTTTATAACGAAACAGAAGGAGAATTGAAATACACCAGAAATCCCAGACTAATCAAGCTGCAGACAGGGTCCCACGGTGCCTTCCCGGCTGCTCCCATGCAAACTCTGCGGCTGTTGGGCTGTCAGTGACTGTCTGCAATGCCCGCGTGCCCCGCAGCAGGTCAGACCCTGTCCCGCACCCCGAGGCCGCGGCATTGCTCTGGCTGTGCCACCGCTGCAGGTCTCCTCTGGCGGCCCGAGATCACCTGACACCGCTGCCCCCAGACAGCACCGTCCCCTTTAGATACCACATGCCACCATAGCTCACACAGCAGTCCTGGGGAGACATGGAAAGGCTTTGTCAGGGTGCTCGGGCATGGAATGGGCTGCCCAGGGCGGTGGTAGTCACCATCCCTGGAGGCAATTCAGGAGGTGTCTGGACCTGGTGCTGGGTGATGTGGCTTAGGGGTTACAGTGGCCATGCTGGGTTGTTGGTTGGACTGGATGATCTTAAAGGTCTCTTCTGACCATTATGGTTCTGTGATTCTAAAGTCCTTGAGGTGTTGGCTCTGGGACAAAAAATGTGACCAATAAAAAGCCCCTCTCCAGTGCACAGAGAGCATGACCCAGAGCACAGGTCTCCCTGAAGACCAGACACCTTCAACAAAGGTAACACACGAGTGGGGAAAGGTTGAGAGACCACAAAAAGGACAAACAGCGTCAAGGCACTGAGGAACCACGGTGGCTTCTAGGGGAGACGGGCTCATGCAGAAGCAGCTGAGGGAAGGTTGTTTGAGGGCTGAGGACCAGGGAAGGGAGGGACAAACAGACTGCAGCTCAGGGGGAGGCCAATGGAGCAGCAGGACAGGACTGGAGTGTGAGAGCAGTTGCTGGATCCGAAGCCTTTTCAGAAACCCTGTTCTGTGACAATGAACTCTCCGACCTCAGGACCACGTTCTCCCACGTGTGCGGCACTCACGGCAGGTGAGCACCACCGCAAAGCATGAGGGAATGGGCTGTACTGTGGCTCACGTCCTTGTCTCTGGTAGGTGAGCACCAGGACCCTGGAGCTCTGAGCTAAAGGCTTCTCTGTCTTCTGCTCCCACCCTCCCGCTTCGGCAATTCAACACAGGCTCAAGTACTGATACAGAACTGACACTGTGGAGCTTTTTCCTGAAGTCTTGAGACTCATGCATGGCAAAACCAAACAAATCCTGTGGGGCGGCTTAGACAGTGGGTTTGCAGACTTGCTCTGCAGATGCAAAAACACAAACCCTGTCAAGTCTGTTCCTCTGTGTGTAAAAAAGGGAGCACAGGGAAATGGGGATATCGGAGTCGATAAATCCAATTTCATTCAAAGAGGAATCCAATCTCTTGAGGCTTAAGGAAGCCAGAGAATCTTCCTATTTCATTAAATCATACATCTAAATCTTATTTCAGAAACAAAGATGATTTCACATACTCCTGTGACAAATGCATTCGAAGCAATACAGCCTGACACAATGCAAGGCGGGTCACACAATGACCCAGTGACTTACATAAAAACTCTCCATAATTTTTTAGGGGAAGGTATTTTTCTAGAAATTGGTTATCTGTTAAATAGCAATAGCATCATGAAAAACTAATGCCAGTACACTGTATGGTCCAGGAGAGCTGAGACTTGAGCTCATCTGGTCACTGACAAGTCTCCCAGCACATGAAATGCTGTCTAGCAGGCAGAAATGTCTGAGCTTATTTTACTGCTAAGACGACCAGGTTCTTTCAAGCAAGACCAGTTTGCTTATTATCACAGCAACAGATCTGTAATTCTTCAAAGATGCTATTATTCATTTGCAGATCACAGTGTAATAAAGTACTTGAGCACTTGTCTTATTGAAGTGGGTGACAGAGAGCAAAGGCCCAGCCACAATGATTGAAGTATTACATTAGTTGGCAACTTTCTGCTTGGCCATCCTGCATCGCTTTTAAAGTCATGGCCCGTGTGGGCTGTACTTTGTACCTTAAGCTGCTTGAGCAGGTTAAGGGTGCAGCTTCAAAGACAGATGAAAGGACTCAAATAAACATTCACAATGAGATGTGTTAACTACTGCTTTGCCTGCTGGTTTTGGCCCCAGTTTTGCTCTGTACAAAGCTGTACATCCTGCTAGAGAATGAAATGCATTTCCTTCTGAATATGTGGCACTTGTGTTCTTCAGCATTAACCAGCCACAGTCAGCTGCTAACTCAGAACTGGGAAGAACCCTCCCACCTCTGTAATGTCTAACTCTGCATTATTTAAAAATACTCAGTATCACATTTATGACACTCTGTTCTCTGCTGCTCCAAGATGACAAGTAGAGATTTGTTGCAATAATACAAAATAATGTATGAGCCATTGCTCCTTGGAGGCAATGAGGACAGAAGGAGACAAGTGCATTTCTAAGAAAACAAGTGGAAACACAGGCTTCGTCTATGTTCCAACACTGGTCTATCATCATTTGTCAACTCAAGGTAAAATATAATCCTTTGTTCAAACCAAGCATTAAAATTCATGTATGGATTGGATCAAACCCTCAGCTGAACAGAAACTCACCTTTAACACTCTGTCCACCTCCTGCTTGTTCAGATCCTCTCCACACTCCTGGCTCAGCTGGCTCTGGATCACATTCCTGCGCACTCGATAGTTTCTCGAAAAGATTTCAAGCAAAACTTGGCGATGCTTTAAAAGAAAATGTCTCATAAATATGCAGAGAACAATTATTCCTCTCTTTATCAAAACTGCACGTGCCTTAGTCCATACAAAACATCCTAATCCTGAAACCATCCCAAATACTCCTGTTTTCCAGCAGTGCCGTGGCTCCCAAGGGCTCTACAGGGATGTCTCCATACCCTGCAGCCAGACCTGCACCTGTCCTGTGACCTGGGGCACCAACGGTACAAAAACATGCTGAACAAGGGGGTACAATGTACTCCTCTCAAACGCTTCCACAGGAGTTCCCGTGGTCCACTCCAGCCAGGAGATGGGCTACTACTTGACTGCTCTTTCCTATAAAAATTTATGGACACAGGAATTGCACTGTCCATGCAAGGCACCTTCCCTTTCGTCTCCTTTGACAGCAATTAGGACTCAGGAAATGCTCCCATATGCTGTAATGATTTCCCATTCTAAGTACAGATACAACAGATATGCCAGTTAATCTCTGGTTAATGCTGCATTACCATCAAAAGAGAAAAAAAACCAAACTTGGACTGGACCCTGGTGTGAGTCCTGCACTGGAGAATCCTTTCTCCTCACAGGTCCAGAAACAGCCTCTGAGCTTGTTACTGCCATGACTACCAACGCATTGTGAGCTAAGAGCTTCGTTTCAGCTGGAAACTGGAAACTTGACACTTCAATTGGGAAACAGGAAAACTACCTGCTGTACTGGTTCCAGAAACATGGATTCAAACAATGCCAAATGCTCAATAAACATATATTTGTGAATGTCACTTATTTTATCTTTACCTGATCGTAAGTGTCACCAGCTTCCCAAAGTGCATAGACCTTTAGTTCATCTGGTGAGGCAGCAGTCTGTGGAGGAAACTGAGAACAAGAGGCTGTTAAAAATAACAGCTATTTAATGTGTTCTGCTTAATGAGTCTATGATACTGTGTCCCTGGACACTCATTTCTGAATCAAAACTTTCCTTGCCATGTAATGAGAACTGAAACCACTGTCCAAAAGAGGATCAGCTGAGAGCACCATGTGCACTGCAGGGTCTTCCTGGAGGTTTTTACATTTATAGTGGCAGGTTTTAACTCTATCCCATCTTTATCTGCCTCACTAATCCCAGGTCAGCGTTAGTGACGAGCATGGTGTGTCTGCGGCACTATCAGCTCTGTTTTGGGGCAGATCGCAAGACTCCAGAAGACTGAACACTGATGGACAGGGAACCAGATATTAGCTCATTTCAGGCTCCAGAAATGACAGTGGGTTTGTGCATTTGGTTTTTTCCCCATGTGCCAATCTAGAGAAACAGATCTGTTTTTTTCTGAGGCAGAAGCCTCCCACCCCTGCACACAGGAAGGATCACAACTGCCCATGCCCCAAACCCTCAAAAAAATAAAATGCCATCCATTTGCCTTAACATTTCCCCTTGGAGCAGTGACTAACAAGCAGTGCTGGAATATGCCTTCACTCCTGACATGTCTCTTCCTGCCTGTCACTCACAATTTATTTCTTGCCACCCACCCAGATGACCTAAATCAATCAGTTATGAAAAGCTAATAAGCCAGTCCCCATTGTCCCAGTGTCCCTCAATCCTGGCTGCTGGGACAAACCAAACCTTTCTTCCCAGCCTCCCTCGCACCAACCAAAAGACTTATGCATCACAGAGTGAAGGATCAGCATTTCCTTTCATGCTTTGCCTCTGAACTTATTGCAAAGGGGAAGGGTTTTGTGCAGTGGGAGCTGCCTGGTGGGATTAGCAGCTCTTGCTCTCAGGTTAGTCCTAATGGCTGCAATATAACAAGGTTTTACACTTGGTTTACAGGCAGGATTCAGGTTTATTAGGCTTGTAGCACTGACATAATTCTCTTCTTGTAAGGGCACTTGTTTTTGAGGAATAATCTCTCTTGTACATTTTCATAACAGATAAAACAAAATACTTCAGCTTCTCTGCAGACAACAGCTACAGCAGGAAAGGCAATGCAGGGCACAGGGAGCACCCAGACACAACCTGGGCTCTGAGTAGGTGACTCAGCGCAGCCCAGGAGTCTGTGCAAACTCCTCCTGCCTCAGCCACAAGGCTGAGACACAGCTGTGTTTATCCAGCCATTCTGGGAGGAAACAGCTTCCAAACAAACGCAATACTTATTTGGGAAGAAAAACCCACAGAATCTCCTCCTCCCATCGAGCCTTCCTCTGCAAACTGCTGCAAACAGGGGTGCCAACAGCACCCTGCTCGCTTGGTGCTGTCACACAGCCTGGCCATGGGAGTGGGAAATGCCATCAGGAATTCCTTGGAGAGATGCAGCTCTGCCTGAACAGCTTCACTGTCTTGCCATCCACTGCCCCTTTGCTGTTCTGTTATCTGTGTCTCTCCAGTCTCACCTTGAAACAGCTCTCTGCTACTTTCAAATCCTTCTGTGAAAGATTTGCCCTGTGCCCTTCCTGCTCTAACCTCCGGAGCTGATGCAGGGCTCCTGGGATGTGAACTGCTGTTCCTGGTCCCCAGGGCTGCCACGTTAAAGGGAATGCTCTGGGAGGAGCCCTCAGCACTGGGAGGTGTCCCACTGAGCCCTGAGCCACTGCCAGGCAGCCTGGTGTGACAACTAAACCAGATGGAAGGGGCTGAGTGTGCCAGAAAAAACTTATCAGCTGGAATAATCCTAGGGGGAAACTGCTGAGTTGCCCTCCCTGGGAGCCTGGCACAGGAACCAGCCCAAAGGGTCTATAAGAGCAGGGCTGCCCCCTTCTCCTGGCTGTCACCCCAGCCAGGCAGGAGTTACATCATTTCCTGAGGCCTCAAAAATATCCTCAGGATTGGGGCAGAACCTTGCCACTCCACGGGAAGGGAGCCGGCAGGAGCCAGCCACCCCCACCAGTGGGCAGGAAATGGGTGCAGATGCTCAGGAGCCAGATTCTTGCACAGATTCTTCCTGTGGGGCCAGCCCCAGGCTCAGACTGTGCAGGCTCCAGCCACAAGACACTCCACTGTGTGCCCAGCACGCCCCTCCTCACCCTCCCTGTGCTCTCCTGGTGTGTCTGCCCAGGATTTGCTGTTTCCTGGTGTGTGCTTTTCCTTCCCACCTGAGGAGGCTACAAAGTCCAGCAAGCCCAGCACCCTGCAGGCATCCTCACAGCCTCCTCTGCAGCTGGAGTGGCACCTCTTCTGACTCCCCACAAATACTATTTATCTCATACCCCGGGTGCAGTTGGTCAGCTTTATAATAAATCCTGCATTGCCCTGCTAAGGTTTTAATGGCCATTTTCAGCCACATGTGTCCTTTAATAGGGCAGCACTTAAGCCAAGAGTGTCTTCACCTCCACAGAACATTATTTTAATTACCTCAGATCATTGATTTTTATCACCAAAGCTCTTTCAATTACAGAAAACTAATGAGTAACTATGAAATCCCATACTAAACAACCCTCCAGGCTTTCCCCGAGTTCAGGCGCCCAGTTGGGTTCTGATAAAATGTCCAGGGGAACAATCAAGAAATGCCAAAGTGTCTGAGCCCATGCAAAGAGGAAAACCAGTCCCAGCACCTTTGCCATCTGCAGAGAGCATCCAGGGGAGGCTCAGGGGGAAGGATTCACATTGCTGACAGCAGCACAGCATTACGTAGACCCGTTTTACAGTAAACTCTGGGCCAGCAGAACGCAGATCTAAAGAGACATTCCAGTGACCACTTTTGCACCTCTGCAGGTCTCCTGTGAGTTCTCCAGACAGAAGCAAGCACCCAACCTCCCCTTTTCAGCAGGAGTCTAGTCTGGTTTTTTTGAAAAAAGAAACAATCCCATTTTCACTCCTCACATGGATGAAATTATGGAACTGGGTTTTGCATTCCAAAAGCAAAGCATTTCCAGTCCCAAGTAACAGCAGGAATGACCTCAACTATTTACCATCAGCATGGCAAACACACACATTGCACCAAGTGCAGAGGAGAGCCTGGCCAGCACCAAGACAGTTCCAGGCAAGCACCACCCCAGGACTTGGAAGCTGTCAGGGGAGGAAAGAGAAAGCACCACAATCAGTGCTCTCCCTAGTGGCATTTCAAGTCTGTTGCTCAGTTCCCAGGTGCCACAACATGTACTTTGCACACGACTGAACATGTTCCTTCTGCCCCCCTGTAGAAATCCTTATTCCTTAGCCAAGTTCCAGCTCCCGTGCTCCAGGCTCT
This sequence comes from Grallaria varia, assembly GCA_013396735.1. NCBI lineage: Eukaryota > Metazoa > Chordata > Aves > Passeriformes > Formicariidae > Grallaria > Grallaria varia. The sequence goes on from VWZG01008885.1 coordinate 22,086, forward strand.
CCCAGCCCGCCTGCTTCCTGCCCTTCTGAGCAGCTCACACGTTTCTTCTCCTCTCTCCCCACAGGCAGCTGCTCCCAAGCTCTTTCTGGTTGCAACCCAATCAGCACTGCCAGATGTCTTGTAAAATTAATTTCCTTCTAGGCTCTTTTCCCATGATGCCAGACTCCTTTTCCTTTCCTGAGCAATCTACTGTCACACAGACCTGCTGTGTCTCACGCAATCACACATGTCATTTCCATAAAGACAAAGAACCAGACACCTCTACACAGTCTAGGAGGAAACAGTCTGACCAAAGAAACCTGCTGCAGATATAGTTTGTCGCTTTCCAGAGGCCCTGCTGCGTGTACCTTGCTGCTCCCAGGCACTCAATGTCACCTTTCCTCTGCCGGGGACAGGGACACAGCTGGGAGACGGAGCTTGTGCAATCCCAGGACAACTGATGGGAATCCGGCACTGCCTTAGATCGTATCAGCAGGAGGAAGCTGGGACAGTGAGTCACTGTGGCCCTACACCCTGGATGTGGAAACAGAGCCCCGAAGACAACTAAGCTATGCACAGAGCAAGGAGAGCAGAGTGCAGGGCCAGGCAGAAGCAGGACAACAGACATAATTCCGTAAGCTTCAGCATGTCCAGTACTGGACAGTTACTCTGAGCACATCAATTCTTCAAGTCCCCCAGCACAGGAAACAAACATTTCACAGCTCAGATGTTTAACTCCCCCACCCCGAAAGGCCCCAGCCCCAAAGTACACCAAGAGAAAAACATACTTACAGGCACCAAAATCTGTTTGCAGCCAGTATCCAACACCATGTCCTGTAACATTTTGTCCGAAATGCCACTGAACAACGTGTGTCCCGGAGGCAGACTGGCCAAGTGAAGGTTAAACAACCGTTTCAGCTCACTCAGGGTGAGTACAAACTGTTTCTTAAACGTTGAGGACACGAACGCCTTCAGTTCCTGGGCAACGCGGTCGATGCAGCCCCCGGGCAAGTGGCCGTTCACAGGCTCCGTGGAGTCCTCGGCACCGTGGAGGCCGTTCACCAGCCCGTTGTTGAGGCCCTCAAAGGCCGAGGTGTCCATGGGCTCCTCGGCACTCACAGGCTCCTCTTTGATGCGGATATTGGGAACATCCATCTTGGCCGCGGTGTCGTTTGATTTCAGCTCTGCCTTCTGCCTCTGGAGCTCCTTCTCCAGCTGCCCGTAGTTCTGCTTGACTTTTGCCTTAGCCATGTTGACCCTTTGCTCCCCAGAAACCACCAATGGATGAGCTAGTAAGAAACAAAATGTCCCATAAATGTCATAACCAAGGTTATCTCCCACAGGCAAGGTCCCAGTCTTGCAGAATGTTTCTTCATCTCATAGTGAAATAAAACTAGGAATCATCATCTACTTATGAAATCTAAGGCATAAAACTCAGACTGTTGATTAGATTTTACGTTTGTTTTGGTGGGGTTTTTTTTGGAGGGACATGTCTTTGTTTCTTTAAAGCTAAATGCTTGGGAAGGAGTGTTCCAGTCAAGGAACCTTAAGCAAAGCCAAAGAGCACTTGTTCAATCACCAGGGCCTTTTCCACAATTTAGGAAAACAGGATACAGACTGCTTACACATCTCTGCTTCTGACCCAAATGCTTCTTTGTCCAATAACTTTTCTTTTAGCTTCTCGAGTGGCTGGTGGGCCTTGCTGCAGCCACTGCCAGAAACAGCACTGGGATGTCCCCCAGGTACAGGGAGAAGCACAAAGGGTTAACAGGGAACCTGAACACCCTTTTAGCATGAGGTGCCAAAAGTATGAGAGACTGCAACCCTCTTCTGAGCATTATTACCCAATAAGAGGGAGAGAGGGACAGGAGGGAGTTCTTTCCCATGTAATCCCACACCTCTTCTCTCCACACCCAGCTATTCAAAGGTAAAAGGGTCCTGTTGGCAGCAGAGGAATCCAGTCTCAATGCCAAAGGAGTGCTGTGTTTAAGGCAAAAGCATGCCCAGCACACATGCTGCTATCTTCTCTGCTGTTAGGCTGCTAATCCTCTCCAAATAACCCAACACCTAATCCTTCCGAGCAGATCAGACACAGGGTATTGAAATGGATTCACAGGCTCATTTGTCACTTCTGCTTATACTCCTCATTGGCTCCAGTGTCTGGCAATGAGCCAAATGCCTAGTTAAAACTCTCTGGAATCTCAAGTTTTCACAATCTTTGAGGATTACAGAGCAGCTACTTTAACATTCTCACTGGCACACACGGTGGAGAAGGACATCAGAGACAGCTTCATACCTCCTCACAGCCCCTGCCAAGCACACCCCTCAGTAATTCCTCATCCTCAGCCACACCAGAGAGCTCAGTGCTGATCAGGGGAAGGAAAAGATCACCCTATGCACATGAGGCTGCAAACTGAGAGGTGAGAATTACTGTGCATTGGCCCTGTCTGTCCTCTCTTCAGGAGCTGCTTATGCCCCACAAGCTGCCCTAAATGAGTTAAGTGGATAACAGAACCAGCCAATTCTACAGTGTCAAATAGTGAGTCCCCAGTCCCAGGGAATCCTCCCTGCTCTGCTGCAAGGATGCTGCACCTTGTGTCACTCCAACATCAGTGATGTTAGTACAGACCAAGATCTGTCTCAAATAACCCAGAGGAAATAGCAAGAAAGAAAAAACATTAAACAAGGCCAAACCCCACCACATTCAAAACCAGAGAGGAACTCCAAAACATCACTCAGGAATATGGATGGATGCATGTGCTTCAAGATGATCCAAGCACAATTCCATTTACCTGATTGTGCCTCTTGTTTCTTTGGTGCCAAGTGGTCCTTTAAGAGATTATAGACCTTTTCTAATCTGAAAGACAAAGACACAATATAGCAGGGGAGTTCCAGTTGTTATGCCAGCATGCAGCCATGCCAGCTTTAGCCATTAACATTCCATTTCTCCAGGGAGCCAAGAACCAGGAATGACTTGAATGATGCAGTGACACCTCCCACCACACCACTGCCTGGGGCCTATGAGGGAGAAACTTCAAGGCAATACAGACCAAATTATTTATCAATGTCTACAAAAACTTTTTTTCCTAGATAGTTCTCCGGTTTTAGCTCATTCCCCAGAATACAACAAGTGATTTACTTGGCCTGAATGCCCATCCACAGCATTTGTTGCCTCTGAACTATGTCTGGATGCTTCTTAACAAAGTCTTCATCATAAGGGAGCATGAACTCCCAACCTTTGTTTATTCTGGCCACAGACATGTGCTCTAGGAAGTCTTTCACATCTTCTGGGCAAAGCTAAAAGAAAAACATAAATAATAGGGAAGTCAGTTTACAATGGGCATTGTGCCATGTGACAGAAGAGCTGGGCTGATTTGGTGTATGGGAGGCACCTCCACAGACACACACCCAGCTAAGTCAGAGATACTCATCCTTCTCTCCAGCACCAACACTTTCACACACTGTTAAAAGCACAGGACTTCAGAGAACAGTGGTGATTAATCACCCAGAGTCAAATAGCTCATGGCATGTTTTGCGATGAAAAGGGAGTTTCCAAACGGAGATGAAAAGACTGGATGGTGAAGAGAAGCGTATTCTACAATGTTAATCTTATTTTAGAGCTGCAGGCCAGACATGCTGCACCTACACATGCCCAGCTCTTAAGCAGCACTGGATCTTACAATCCAAAAATAGATGGTCTGTGCATAAAATGACTCGTGATTTATCATTTTAATGGAACTGGGTTTTGTCATTTTTACTTAATGTTTCTCTTTCATTTGCCACTTTTAACATCAGGTGCCTGAGTTGCTTTAAAGTTTTTATTCATTACTGACAACTGGCAAATGCTATCAGAAGAATTTCTCCTTTATAACACACCCAAAGCAGAGCAACCAGTGTGGGCTGCAAGAGCACAGATCTTCTTTGGTGCAGCTCAGTTCAAACTTTGCCAGGTGAGAGGACATGATGCATTCCAGTGGCTCAGCTGCAAGGCCAGTCTTGGAGCCATGGTAACTGTGGGAGCTGCTCAGGATGTTTCTAGAAAGAGTATGTATCTATACCTGTTCAAAATGAGGGTGTGCCTGGAGAGCAATGCAGGCACTGCAAACCTGAGCACAGCCTTGGAGCAGCATCTACTACCAACACCCACACAATGCCCAACACTTATCACCAACTTTGATTTAGGAAGAAAAAACCCCACACTCACTTTTGTAACTGCTGCTACTTCCTTTCTCACAACCCAGCGGTCCTGTGTGAACTTCCACATCTATGAAGGGAACAAAGGAGAAAAACCTAATAACTGTATGTAGCAGTTGCTCTACTGAAGTTAGTAATGACCCTGTTCAATGGTGTTACCAGAAAAACAGAACCCTCATTCCTTTCAAGAATGTGGACGTAGGTGATTCTCAGCCACATAAAGGAAAAACATTTTCTGGCCCCTTCTGTCCTTAAATAGCCAGGAACAGTTTTGAGAGTCCATGGTGTGCCTTGGTGAACCTGTGACTACAAAAGCTATGAAGAATCTCTTGAACTCAAACTCCATTTAGCTTCAAAACAAAAAGAAAATCCCACTGCAGTGATGCTGGGACTCCAGAAGTCACACCTGAGGCTCAGCTTCTCACACACCTCAGCATCAACTTAGAGACACTCTTGTTGCACTTCTGTTAATGCAGGGCCCCCTCCTTCCATGCCCATCACTCACAGTCATACTGAGATGTCCTGTCACTCACACACTTGTTCCCAGATAAGGAAAGCTGGTGCTCTGTGGAGCAGCCCCTGGAGTCCAACACTGCTGAGAGCAGGCTGACAGGACACACAAAGGGCTGGGCAGAACAGTGCCTGAACATAACCTTTCATTTCTTCCTGTCTCCATTTAAACAGACTAACTTCTTTTAGTCTGTGTACTAGTAACGTTGCTAAGAATCCAAAATCTCATTACTGCCAATTTCTTCCTGCCCTACGTCATTTCTGCATCCTTCTCTCCAGTTCAGCTTCTCTCTGCCCACAAACACACCAACTCACTCCACTCCCTTTAGGGCACAGGACATTACTCTTTTTAAGTACGGCAAGGTGCTGTCCAAAGGAAGCAAGGTCTCCTTGCAAACAGCTCTGAGGAAACCACTTCTCATTAGGCCCTTTACCCTCAGCTGGGGCCAATGGGACTCATGTCTCCTGAATTTATTATGTGAGAATCTGGGGGAAAACAGAAGCTTTTAGGTAAAACACAGATTACTTTTCCCTCCCCTTAAAGTACAGCACTGAACAGGTGGCCACTGAGAGTCACTACTGGCCATAAATATTTTTTAACCTTGTTAATTACTTTACACAAATATATCCAAGCAGATAAAGTTCCTGTTTTATGCTAGAACACATCTTCTCCACAGACGCAGTAAGTGTTACATACTACTTCTGAGCCTCATTACCAGACATTTCATTTTGTCTGCAAGCCAGAAATGTTGATGCTTTTTATTTTCTAACATTTTAACTTCTTCCTTGTTCTAGTACTAACCAGCAAATTACCTGCCCTTAAGATCAACACTGACCCATTTCTCACACAAGGTATATTTGACATAATTAAAATTAAAAGAATTTATCTTTTCGTCTTAAATGTTAAAACACTCCTGCTTACTTAACTGAGCAGAATAATTCTGGTCCCTAGAACTTCACGCACAACGTGTCACCTAATCTGCTGTGTCCTAAAGACTTATGTCACTGGGTCACACCTGAATCCAGGTCTCCATATGGTAGTGTCTTGGGCAGACATCAAGAAACAGTCAAAAGTCAGTTTCAATCACCATCAGTTTGATCTCACACTAGTACTGTAATATATTTAAAGTCTCTTGCACAGCATCTTCCTGTTCAGAGTAAATCTCACCAACAAACTGCAAACAAGGGGAACAGTTGGGTCTGACTGTGAAAAAAAGAGAGCCACACACTCATCAGATTCAGTTTGACAGGGAAGCCATGAACTGATTATGAACTTAGGAACCACTTAGGAACTTAATTCTTTCCATAGTGAAAGAAAATAAACACAATGCAGAGGCTGTTCCTTTTTGCTGTGGTTACGTGTGTGTTTACAAGACCTGTATTCATTTCGACTTCCATGTGCAGCTAACTGCTCACAAAAGGTGCCTGAGAACAGTCCTTTCACTGATAAGCAGCTCTGGAGAATAAAGTCCTTTTTAAAGATCAACAGTGCATGCTCAGGGAGCACAAGGCTTACCCACACTGCCCTCCTGAGCCCTTGTAGTCCTGGGCCCACAGAAACAGAGCTGGAGAAACAAGTACTTTATTATCCAGTCCTGGCTGCTCTGTAAGCCCTGTATTATGGGGGCAATGTGATAGTGGCTCTGCAGCATGTGTTAGAAAGGGATGAATACTGCTAATGACAGATGATCTGAACCTGCCAGCCAGCTACAATGTCAGCCTACTCCCATGACAGACTTGTAACAACACCTTCAGGATTAAAGCACAAATAACTTCCTTGGAGGAAACACCTTTCTGCAGCAGAGCAGCAGAGTTTTGCAATGCTGTGGCCTCTAAGGCAAACTTCACCTGTGTTTTCCTTTCAAAATAACAAACGCTTTTATACTTACAACGAAGTCTCTCCCTCTACAGAGCACTTCTGCAGGAACTCCACTATAGGGACTAGAAGTATCTTTTGGGTAGAGAACATCACTGTTAATAAAAAGGAAAAGGGATTAGTTACTAGGTACCCCAGGAAAAAGGCATTGGTGAAGATTAACATAACAAACATGCCCTCCCTGTTCTGCAGTTAAATTATACCTTTATCCAAAGCATGGTTTTCATTAAAGACATTAATATTGGTGTAATTACATCACTGCAATTACACTTGTGCAAAAAGGCTTACACCAGCAAAGCATGGCCTTGTGGCTACCAGGTGTGTGCAACACAGCTACAAGCTCTCCTTTGTTCTTGCAAAGCCTCCTTTGGATCAGCGTAAACAAGACCAGAATGGTCCTAAGAAATGCTTAGGCTAACCTGGTACACAGCCTTGAAGGCAGCATTTAGCTAAAATGCTGATGTGTGGGCATAAGAGGTTTTTATTTCCTCCCCGGCAATCAAGGGCTTCAGAGAACAGGATTACAAAATGTCCTACTCAAACAAACAGCCCCGAGACCAGCATTACCCCACGGCCTTGTCTGCTTGCAGGACCAACTTGATGACACGTCATGCTCTCCAAGGCCTCACAGCAACCTGAGTTCATGATCTTGATCCCACTCAGGCCACAGAAATGCGTCCCCTCTCTGATCGTGCAAGTGCTGCTCTGTGCCCACCCACCCCAAACACCACACCCACTACAGACACACACATCCTCCTCAGACTGGCAGAAAAGAACCAGCTACAACCTAAAAACAATCCGAATGCTAACATACTGGCTTTTAACTTGTTTCCAGCTTCCTTCTGTAACAGCTGGAGGGACAGCAGGGTTGCTGTAAAAGCTGGTCCCATTGCTAATAGGGGCCTGTATCACAATAGCGGAGACATCCTGCTGGCAAACTTGGCCTGGGAGCTGATGCCAGTCATCTTAACACAGAGGCAGCTATTCCAGAGACTGTAATTCTCTGCATGCAGGGCTCCACCCAGCTAAAAAAAAACCATACTGCATTTCAGAATTCAACTCCCAGTGGGATGCTTTATCCTAATACACAGGAGGATGATACAGATTCCAATGCGTGTGGTTCATTCAATACCCCCACACTTGATTTATTAAGTGGGTAATGCCCCCTTGAGGGTAGATTTCAGCTGACAAGAACAGCATCCACTGATGAACAGCAAGGAGACTGCACAAAGCCCATCCTTACTGGAATGAATTTTGCTAAGAAATACTATAGCTGACATTGGTTCAATTTATATTTGACACTAATCTCTGGAAGAATTCAGGACAGTTTCTCACAAGAGAACACGAGTGCAGACAACATCAAAATCCCGCCATAACACAAAATACAAACCCAGATGACATCACTGCTCAGCTATAATTTCAGCTGGGGTGGGTAACGAGGCATTAGCCTTCCACATTGACCGCCCTACAGGCGGCAGCCATGAAACGGAGGTTTCGTGACACTGTAAGAACAGGGGCACTCTGGGGCAGGAGGGCGAGCGCACAAAGCCCGCCAGTCCCGACCCCGCAGACAAAGCCGGGCTTTACCTCTTCACCACCCAGTTGCCCTGGACCAGCAGTGCCACCTGCTGCACGCAGCGCAGAACGGCCGTGGAGTCGGTGCCCGAGCCCAGCAGGCTCATCAGGTTGGCGAACGGCATCACCTTCACTGCAAGGCAAACACACACCGGTCTGGCGCTCAGACATGCACTTAGGGCTGTGACTTACGGTGCTCACGGTCAGGGGTTTATCTTAGGAAAAGCCTAAAACCTAAGGTCTAAGTCTGGCCCAGTGCTAAAGGCATTGTCTGCTCTGAAAATATCTGCTAGTGTTGCATCAAGGTTGACTGGCTTAACAGGTCACAAATTAATGAATTAATAAAATAATAATTAAAAAAATCTATGCCTTTGGCAATAGCTCTAAACAGAGATACCTGTCAAGACAGGAAGTTCCTGAGGCAAAATCCTCAGGATTTGCTCTCACCAGGTAGTAACTCTGAAGAGACAAAGTGAAATTCCCAAATGACAGTCATGAAGTGTGTAGTGCTGAAAATTTCCCAGAAAATGCCAAAGTGTGGGTTGTTCACACTCAGACCCCACATTCCAGGAGATACCTGCTGATGTAAGTGTATCCAGAAAGCTATCATCAAATTAGGATTTTTTTCTAAGAGTAAACGGCCTGCAAATATACAGACCAGCAGTCAGATCAACTGTCAATGCTCTTCTTAAGGATACCTTGGGATTTAGAGTCTTCAGAGAATCAGAGCCAGACGGTCTGTCTGGTGGGGCAACAGACTGGTAATACTGGGAAAGGCACCTTATCTGAGGCAACTAAAAGTTACAAAGTAAAGTGCAAATGTATTATGAAAGCTACAAACCGTTCTTCATCAGGATCTTAATCTGATCAGCAAGGGGTAAAGTTCTCAGCTGGGCCATGGAAAGCACATTGCTTGGAGCCATTGGTTTGTCACTGCAGATAAACAAACAGATTTGCAGCCCATGAAAAAGAGCATCCAGCCAATACGAACTTTGAACATCATGTAAAAACACTTACTTCTCTTCCTCTACGCTTGGAGGCATCAGCATCATTAAATATTCACTAGAAGAAAAGAAAACACATCCTTAAAATGCTTGTCTTGGGCTTCCAAAGTTTAACTACAATAATTTCTCTCTTAGAGCAATCCTGCTTGTGTGAATCTACAAAATAAACATCAGCCTGAAGAGAGCTTTCCCCTTTCCTCTCCCATCTTCCTCTATAAACTCAGAACCAGCAAAAGCTATGGACATTCATCTGCCCTAAGGTATGAAACAAATGGGAGTCAGAATCCCAGCTCTTCTGTACAGCAGAGGTGTCCAAACAGATAATCTGCACAGTAAATACATTAAAACACAAATACTGTGACCAAGGAATCTGAGGGATCATGAGAAGCCCTGTGAACAGGGAGAATCAGACCAGCAGCAAGCAAAAACTCTCTCCCACCCATGTAATTACCAGTGTCTGTGAAGAAAGAATCAGATCCAAAAGACACCTCAGAACACCTACTACCAGTGATCCACTGATGTTAAATGTTAAGAAAAACACACCCATATCACTAAACTGAGCCAGAGACTGCCACTTTACTTGGGCCATAGCTGTATCAGATATCAGGGAAGCACTGACTGCATGGTAGGAAGGTTCCTGTATAGCTGCAGTCACCAAGAGACAGACACAAAAACATTTCAAGCAGTTTCAGTTGCCTCAACAAATCACAAAAGAAAGTTTTGTAAGATTTGCTATCAGTGGAAGTTACTGGCTTCCGATTATTAATTTCTATTAACCAGAAGGAGCTTTTGTTTTCATTTTCCTTTGCAGGGCTCACAGTCCCAACAATGTAGGGTGATAATGTACAAGAAGTCACAACCCCAAGTGAAAACAAGAAGTTTTAATCTCAGAGTATAGTGAAACAAAGAGCAACCTGACTAAGTGAAAAACTAGTTTGTTTCTGTATTTTTTTAAACAATTCGATTTTTATAATGGATAGAATTATCAAAGGACAGACTTTTAAAGAATATACCTGCTTATTACTCTGCAAACAACCCCAACAAATTACTGCAATTTCTGTAGGAAACTATCAAACCATTACCTGGGAGATTTAATTAATTCTGTGTTTTCAGCAAGGCCATGACCTTGACTAAATAAATACTGGCGTTCATGTTCTGAACGGCTATCCTGGAGATATGGGAAAAAACAAGAGTCATTATCACATCCTGAAAACATACAAAAATGCCAAGAGAGCTGGATTTTTCAATCCAAACTATGACCACCCTGTCATTACTGCACTGTTCAAGTGTTCCACCTCACTAACTGACGTTCTGCTTTCACTTTCCTGTGCAACACTCATGTGATGTGGGAACATTTCTGTTGCTGTGACTTTGAAATCTCCTGACAGATGTGGATGTGGGTCAAACCCAGCATTTCTCACACTCCACTGAGTGGGCTCTCCAAGTCTTTCACAAAGTCCAGTTTGTAGTAAAAGACCTGAGTGATTCTTGCACTCAGACCTCCCTTTATGTTTGCCCAGCTCTCAGTTTTAAACCTTTTCAGTGTGGAGACCCCAAAAGCATTATCCAGCAGAGGAGGTACAGAGCACTGCAGGATCTGTTCAAGCTTCATTATCCTTTGAGGATTCCCTGCTTCCTGTGGGCCCAGATTTAAACACAGCTCTTGACTTCAGCCCAGGCAGCCTCCTCAGCAGCCAGCACACACCTACCTTCAAGCCATAATAATGCAGATGAACCCAGTGCTCTTCTGCTTGTCTCTTCTGCAGGAACTCATAGGACTGGACACGTCGCTGACGAGCTTGTTCAGTCTCAGGGCGGGAGAACCGTACCTGGCGATTTGGGCATCATTAAATACAGCCCAAAAGCATCAAAAAACCCCACCTGCATTATTTATTTGATACATAAGTAACAAGCTAGGGGCTCTAGCTCCAACCCTTGCTCTCAGTGCCATCTTTATGTTTGTGCAACAAGGGTGAGTCCATCATGCTTCCCCTCTCCCAAGCCCAGGGTCACCAGGACTAGCTAAGGTTTCCTGTCCTTTTATTTGGGTGTGAATTGTCATTCTGTCTCATGACTGTTGCCTGAACCATCATAAAAAGAAAAATGTGGACATACAGTAATTTGCTTAACATCATCTTCAGCTTCATCCTGGGATGAATCACCACCTGCCGAAGAATACACCAGAATAAACACACCATTGCAGTAAAAGAGCCAAAGCCAATCTGTAACTCTCTGGAGGCCCATGGAGGAAAAAAGGACACTGGGAACTCCATGGGTTCCATCCCAGCTTGCCAGGCTATGCAATGTGTGACAGCACCATACTGCTGCTACCATGGCAGACACTGCAGCCAGGAGCTTTGCAGTGGCAGTGCTGACATAGTCCCTACTCCTACCCTTTGTCACCCTCCATCACCTCTGCCAATCCCCCAAAATATGCCCACAAAAGCATTTCGGAGCTACACCGAAAACAAGATCAGAACAACAATCTCAGAAATGGCCTAATAATCAGTATGATGTCAGAATAAACACCTTCAGCATAGAATGAATCTTATCAGTAAAATTATAAAAAGAACTTGTATCTCACCTCCCAAAAGAAAACACAACTTGTGAAGCATTTACCTTCATTAGCAGCTTCTCTTTCTCGGTGTTTTGCATCAGCCTTGTCCAAGTAGGTGAAGCTTGGCCTCAGCTGAAGAATTCCATGTAGTGGAGTCAGGTGAAGTTCACCTGAAAAACAGAATTAATGTTGGTTAAAATTGATTTTATCTGCTGCACAAGGACAGCACTTTTCATTATCTCCCTGTCTCTGTAAAGTCACAGCTTCAGTTGAGCATAAATATTTGATACAGTAAAAAGAGACTGGAAGTGAAAAATTCATCCAGTGTTCAGGATTTCAAAGAAGTATGAAAGACCAAGATCTGTTCCTGTTATTTTTCTTTTTTTGTTGAAACCAGATCTTGTAGAGAGCCACATTCTGGCTCAGGTCTAACCTGTAGTTCAGGAGACTCCTAGTAAAACAGTCATCAATGAAAACAATCTACATACTGTCACCTCAAAGGATCACCAGAGCAAAACTCTGTGATGGCATGGGCAGTCAAGAGAGGAGCAAAAAGTGTTAAACAGAAAAATGAGACAGACAAAATAAGATGAAGATAGCAACATAAATAACAGTGATAAAGTAATGCTACAAATGTGTATTATTTCAGGCCCCCATGAACTGTTAAGATTCTGGAGGCAACTACAAACCCACAGTGTTCTTTAGATTTTTGCTAGACGTTGTCAGGGACTCTTGGGATATTGATAAGGAAAAGTTTTCCATTCTTTAAAGACATATCAGTCAATTAAAACCTAGGCTGAAAGAAAAAATATCAAACAGGGCTTATCTTAACCCTGAAATGAGCCCGTTTCACTGATGTGAGGATCAAACAAAAGCAACTCACCTTTTTTATAGACAGCAGCTGCATAGCGGGAAACGTTACTGGCAGCTTGTGAGGAGCAGAAAGTTTGTTTGTCCATCAGCTTCCTGCAGACAGAGGAGGGTGGTGAGATGGCACTCCACAGGCAATGTGGGATGCAGATGTTAATGGTCTGAAACCACCAAATCTCAAAATGGACTACCAACAACAGAAACAAATCCTTCTGTTTGTAACTCAGAATTTGAAGTAGCCCCCATGACTGTACAGCCACTTGTTGTCACCCCTCCCTGACATCCTGGTGGACATACACAGTTTTATGCTCACCACAAAAAGGAAAGGAAGGCAAGAGGACACCTACGAGGAATAGGTGCTTGTTTCATCTGTACATGTGCCATCCACGTTGAGAGCAATCTGTTCTCCCTTGCTGCGACAGTAGTTAGGATTCAAAGTATCAATGGCCATTTCAAGTTCAACCTAAAGAAACATGAAAGGCAAGACAGCTAATTACCAATGCACAACCCCAAATACATCAATTAAACCCCAAACCCACACTTCCTAACATTTCCATAGGTTTATGGCAAATCTCATGCACAGAATTGAGCAGCATTTATATGGGTTTTTATAGGATGGGAATATTTAAACAACAAGCTGGAGATATATCAACTTACATATAAATGAATGGGATAAGAAAAAACAGAGTTCTTTAAGCATCCTTGAAACATATCTTCATTTTTTTGGATACCTTCCACTACTTTATCAGTCTAGTTTACTTATCATGATGTACAGATCAAGTGCACAAGCAACACCCTTCAAGCCTTCCCATCACTGAGGATCCATTCAGAATCTCTCATAAGATGTACTTCCTTCTCGTTTGGGTACCAAGCAGTATGAAGTAACTCTGTCCTCTTCAGAGGCAAAGGCCTCAATTCTGCTAAGTCAGAAACTGCAGCACTTAGCTCTGACTCCAGAGTTACTCCTGATTTCGCCTCTCAAAGCACTCCAACAAGCTCCAAGCCTTTAGTTAAAAGGAGAACTACCTCCTCCATTAAACTTTAACTTGAGACAAATGTTCAAAACCAAGCATTTTCCTACATAGCATTTCTATTTATATACTATGACAGTACAGTACACATTCTTCCTCAGGGTGTGCCAAGGCCCTTAGAAATTTGTGTATCACAGCTACTGTCTTATTTTATTTCCCCTTTATGTTACTCATAAACTGAACTAGTTTCAAGGCCCTGGATGAGACAGCATATTTACAAAGGCCTACACAGGGCTTACAATGCAAATGTTTGCTAAGTTTAACAGAAGACTTCCCCAACACAACACACATCCTAACTCCAAAGTTCAGCCGAGCACTCTCCTTAACCATTTCCCAGAACCAAATTCTAGCAATGCAAACACTTATTGCTGCAGTTTTTAAATAAGGCATTTTAAAACAACAATCACAGTTCTGGGATACATTTGCAAGCAGGTGCAATCGCTCTGGCTTAGCCTATACTTTCACTACCTATACAACCCCACTGATTTCAAAAATACTCATGATGATTCACAGCCAGGCAAGAGAGAAATCAAGACCTGCACTGAGACTGAAGGACAGAGCTTGGCTCCAAGGCTCAATCCTTCTTCAACCCTTCTCTGAATACTGCGAAGACCTTTTAAATCAACCTGTACTGGCACAAGCATCTACCAATAGAATTCGCATTAGTAACTACATTTCCCTGAGTCATTCTATTTTTTATTAAAATAGTTGTTTTTCAATCACGACTTATCAACTACTTTTATTCTAAACTCTACCTCACAGACACAATAAAGACTCCTCATACCTCCAGGCACAGAGATTTGGTCATGGAAGTAGTTGCATGGTTAACACAGATTAATAGCACAATATGCTTTTCCTTGGTACATTTTGCACAACATAACACAACTTCTACAGACTGGACTCAAATGATGACCAACCTTTTGCTGCTTTGGCTTTATCTTCGCTGATAAATGTGTAACATCATCGTACGTCATGGAAGCTGGGCGAATGGGATACTGGAAAACAAACACATTTCATTATAAAGAGCAAAGAACTTCACAGAAATTAATTCAATTTTCCCTGTCCCCTCAAGTGTAGACCCACTTGCCAGATGGAGACAAGACATCATGAAAAGAAATTAGTTGACTCATTCATGAGTCATCAGTGGATTTGACAGCATGACCTAGAAAGTCTGTTGCTTTCTTCCCAGTCCTCTGCTTTTGTCACTACATAACCCCCTTCCTGCCCCTCACACAACACAATAAACTATAACACAGGAAAATGGTCCAACACCTTAGTCCAGCAGAAAAAGAAAGTGTTAGAAGTAATTAAAAACCCATCCTGCAGCACTAACTCTCTGGAGAGTTATTACCTAAAAGTAAAATGTTTGTGGGTTTACGCCAGTGTTAGCTTAGAGGACATGGGCCACAAATCAGGAGAGCACACTCAGGTTTAGCCATATGAGTGTCTCTTCTAAACCCTTTGGGAATGCTGAGAGGAGAGTGTGGTGTCCCCATGAAATCCCAGCCACAGCAGCATCCTGCTCCGAGCTGCCATTTCTCCAGAACACCCAAGGCCCCATCAGCAACCAGGGCTCACTCCTGACTCCGAACTGACTGAGATTCAAACAGTCTTGTCTACATCCAAGATCTTGTCAGGTTGAAGCAGTAAGGAAAGTTACTGCCCTTTTCCTTTATTTGAAACAAACGATCACTGCATAAAAGTTAACACAAATACCTGAAACAGATACAGCTTCTCCAGTAAACTTCTGGCCAGGAACACATCAATCTAAAAAGCAAAACAAACAACTTTCGTCAGATACCAGCTGTAATTGATGGAGCCTCAGATAAAAGCATAATCCTTAGAGCTCAAATACTATCAGCTTTTCATTATAAATTCTAACATAAAACACATTCATGACTCTCCTGTCAAAAGCTTGCTCCTTGCTGACTTTGACATGGAATTCTGCAGTTGGCTTTTTTTAAAACCAAACCTAAAAAAAACCCCACTATGAAGAAGCAGCAGACAGTAGCTCTAGTTGTGTTTTTCCTCTCCAAGAAAACTCAGTAAACAAATGTGAAATGAAAGAGGAAATTTCTTCCTCCAAGGAGCTGAGGTGAAAGTTCTCACTCTGGCAGCAAGACTGAAAGGTAACTTCACTAGCACTGAAAATCCACAGATGTTTCATGAATAAGACATATGGAAGCTGCCATTTTAGATACACTCCTGACAGTTGCCACTCCTTTTCTCATGGCTTTTCTCCTTCTTAGAGACTAACCCTTCCTTGTACTTCTGGTGTGTAAACTCAGACACAAAGTGACAAGACCCTGAGGCTTCTCCTTGGAACATAGGAGTCCTTTAAATAAGTCCAGACTTGGAACACATCTTACTTTAGCAGAAGGCATGAAACACTGTATCTTCATATTTAACAGATATTAACTCATCCAATTCATTCCAATTTTTTCAGCTCTCAGAGGCTTGCAGTAAGTTCACTGAAACCACACAATGGTAGAAGCAAATTTCCCACCTGCATTCCTCTTCTGACACAGAAAGATTACAAAGGGTGAAAAACCTGAGCTGAACTTGCCAACACAGACAGTACTATTTTGACAAAAGTGATACCATGAGCCAAATACTTGGCCCACACAAATAATTCTGTGCACAGAGCAAGACACTGGTTATAAGACAACCACTAATGTTGATGACACATTTTTTCAGCACTGTAAGAACACTTGGAACTGTAGTAACAACAATAATAAAAAATCTCACGTACAGTCACTGCTGCCACAATGCACTTTTACCTCTTGTATAATTGGATCATCATCTTCATTTGCCATGCTAGGATAAAACAAAGCTTTTTCTTGGCTTACTCCTTGGCACAACCTGAAAGAAAACAGAAATGTCACATGAGTCATTTCATCTGTGTCACATACCACATGCAGCCTGGAGTATTTGTTCAAGTTAACTCAGTTCCTTTCACTGATAATCTGTTTAGTCTGCATTTTGAAGGAATGCATGTGTTTGGATGAACAGGTCCCTAATCTTCAACAATTTTCACTGAAGGACACAAAATTTAAGAGACAAGCAAATGTCTCAAAACCAGGTAAGTTGTAACTCCTCTGAATGCCTGCAGTTATGTAAGAGAACACTAAATCAGGGCCACTGGGAGGGAAAGACAGGCCTTCTGCACTTGAATAAAGCGTATCTTTTATATGCTGTCTCACTGTAACACACAGGGAGCAGCTGAGCACGTGTGAGCTCCAAAGCTTCCGCTGCAGCCGCCACTGACACTATGGACAACGCCATTCACCTCCACAGCCCCCTGCTCACAGAAATGCCTTGAAAACCGGTAATGGAGGAAGTTCCCAGCTCAGAGCTGGGAGAAGAAAAGGAACCTCTGTAAACCCTGTGCTTGGGACCGGACCACATTCCCTCCAGTGAATATGATGACCTTGATTTCATCCACCTGATATTGCAGCCTTGCCTCCTGACCTACCACTCTTCAGACTGTCCTGCTAAATACACTCCAAAATACACTCCTGGGCCTTTCCTGGAGTTCTTTAAAACCATCAGAGCAACAGGCTTTACTTCATAACTACACCAACTCCAAAGGAAATAAGACTGATATTAACTGGGGACTGGGGGCTCTGGAACAAAAATTCATCATGTTCAGTCCAGTGCTGGAGTCAGTGTTGTGCCTGGTACGGGCCTTTGAATTAAAAATGAACCCTCAGCTAAAGCAACAATAGTTTTACCCTGCTGAAATCAAACAAAAGGATTTACAAATTATTTGGGATGCCACTGCTACAATGTTAATTAGTTCAGATCATTTAAGACACTGTTAATCAGCCAGCACTGGTCAAGATAGGCATACAAAAATAAGACCTCTCACAAACTGACCAAGGAAAGTTTTAACAACAAAGATGATCAGGCAAAGAAAAAAAAATCAGGAACTCTCCCTCACTGTCCTACTCCCTGATCCCAGCTTGCTTCTTTGCTGGACCTCCTAGAGAGGAAGAGAAAGAGGCAGCATCCAGGATCAGCTGGGAAAGAAGGAACCCAGCATACACACTACACCCAAGACAGTGCCATACTTTTTCAAATACACAACCATAGCACAATTTAGGCAGCTCTGTGTATTTCAGCTGAAGTGCAGGCTTCTCAAAATATCAAATTAATGTACACACAGTTATCTAAGACACCTTCCAGAGGGCAGGCATTATGGATATGAGTGTTATTAACATCACTACCTGGGCAAACTTCCATTTAGGCTTACACTGTTTCTGCCATTCCACCTAGAAATATGATTCCATATTTTTCACTTACAGATTCTCCACTACCAAAAAAGTGCCCCTCCCAGTAGAGCCGGAATTTTCCATTTCTTTACGCACCAGCATAACCCAAGCTCTTTTCACCATAAATCTATATTTAAAAATTTATGACTTAGTATTTCAGATTCATATTTGAAATAGTTTTGTAGAAATGCAAAACCTTCACAGCAAAAAGCTGGTAGTTTAACACAGGGGAGGCTGTTACAGCAAACCCCTGAGGATGTGCTGTCTGGCTGACGTCAGTGTTTTCTGCCACCAGGACTCAGTTCTTCCCAAAAAATACACATTAATATGTTTTAAAGAAATCAGGTTTGTCTACTCCAATTTTGCTTCTCCCCTGGGTGGCCTGACACAGCAGGCTCACGTTTCACCAGCCTGCCAGCTCTGCACCACATGGAACAGCTGCAGTTTGCATCCAGCACAGAGCTGATGGCAGGAGAGCACCAGGATGTGTGAGAACATGTGGCAACACCCAGAAGGTGGGACACTTGGGTCTAAACCCTCCTTCCTCACACCCCTGGGAGGACTGGAACCACCCTTCCCTTCCTGACAGCCTGAGTGCCTGGTATGTGATAGCTTGTTCTCTCTCTTCTGAGAAAGTTATCCCACTTTCCAGATGGGAAATTAAGATTCCCTGGGCTAAGGAGACATAGAGACACTGGCCTGAAGGACCTGGTCTCTGGTCCCTCATCTAGTGCTGCTCCCACAATTATACACAAAATCTCTCTGTGAATCCAGCTGTCACTACTCAGGGAAAATGTTGTAATACAAAGATTACTTTTTCCTCTTATTCATGCAAGGACAAAGCATGACTATGTCTCCTTTTATTGGAGTATCAGACTGACAGGTCTATAAATAGGAAGCAGTGTGTCCCAGCACAACTTATAATACTGATGCAACTGGAAGAAATCTTCTGAATCAAAATGATGGCACCCAGTCACAATTATGTCTCTAATACATACATATATATATATATGGTGGGATTAATTTCTACATTTTTATATAGATATGTTTATAATACCACAAGACTTACAGAATGGAGTTAAACACTAAGAACCAGCAAACATGGTCAGCAGTTTCAGATTTCCTTTTCTAAGAATTGTCTTCTTTTAAGAGGGACTTTCCTTTAAGTTGCAAATCAAAGTATAATACAAGTTATAAGTGTGAATCATTAGACTTTAGAGCAGTTCGCAGGAGGGCAATAGATACAAATCCTCTCATTTCTCCTGTGACATGACCAATGCAAGGACCAAGGAAGCCATTCATTAGCTGCCCACAACATCACCGATTTAGAATCAATGAAGAAAAATATTGTAGTTAAAGAACTGTAAAAATCAGTGATGAAGCAACTGAATCCTACACGTCTAAACTGGAGCTTAGAAGGGCATTTGAATATTAGAGATATAAACTTTTTTTATAAACACTTTAAAATAACTCTAAGAATGAAAACTGCAAACCTGCATATCATCTGACACACAGACTTTTACCCAGGCCTGCACGAAACCCTCCAGCATTTCATTCACAGCTGAATTTGATAGCAATAATGAATCCCCAAAGTGCCAACACTGAAACCTAAATATTCTTCATACATAACCATGCAGTGCAGGAAAGGTCAGGAATTCCTGCCGCATCAGTGCCTTAAAAGTGGGACAAGTGCCAGCCCCTGAATCACCACCACAACTGACTGGCACCCGGACTCCCCTCTGGAGGGAGAGGCTCAGCAATCATTTCGCTCAGGGTGGCTCACGGCACACAGGAAAATGGAAGCTGCAAAAAAGCAGCCGGAACACCTTCCATACGTTTATGGAAATTATCATTTTGACCCAATTGCTTAATTCTCTCCTTGCTGTGCCTGCCTGGACGCAGCTTTGCACAGTCATCTTCTGGCGGCGAACCACGAGGGCTCCTCTGCACCAGGACCTCTCTTTGGAGGCGATGTCGCCGAAGTGGAACCCTCAGGGCTGCAAAGACCATGCACGAAGCACAAACCTTACTGTAACACCTCAACATTTCCACACCACAGAGCAAGCTCGGCCCGTCCCGCCGGGGCAGGTGGCGGTGGCCGGCCCGTGTCCCAGGATGAGGGGGGAGCGGGGCCCACGGTGAGGGGGAGCCGGGGTGAGGGGAGCAGGCTGAGTGGAACACGGTGAGGGGAGCAGGCTGAGTGGAACACGGTGAGGGGAGCAGGCTGAGGGGAGCAGGCTGAGGGGAACACGGTGAGGGGGAGCGTGGTGAGGGGGGAGCGCGGTGAGGGGGGAGCGCGGTGAGGGGGAAGCGCGTCTCGCAGCCCCCGCAGCACCGCCCGGGGCCGCTGCGGGCCCCGCCTGCTCCCCTCAGCGCCCCAAGCCGTGCCGGCCCTGTCCGGCCGCAGCCGCCCCGCTGCCCCCCGCGCCGCCCAGTCCTCAGAGAGTCCCGTCTCCGCCGCCCTCCCCGGACAGGCACAGTCCCGCCAAGGCAGCGCTCCTCCCCCGCCACCACAGCCCGCAAAAGCAAAAGCAGCGCATCCCCCCGTACCTGCGCGGGCCCGGCGGGCGGGCGGCAGCCCCGCTCCCGTGTCGGCGGCGCCGGGGCGGCCTCAGGCGGGCGCCATGTTGGTGACAGCGGGGCCGGCACGTGGGAACGCGGCACCTCCTCCTACCCACAGTGCCCCGCGCGCGGCGCGCCCCGGCAGGGAGCGCTGTGGTGCAAAAAAACGCTGCTGGCAGCGGTGGGATTCGAACCCACGCCCCCGAAGAGACTGGAGCCTTAATCCAGCGCCTTAGACCGCTCGGCCACGCTACCGCTCTGGCGCGAGTATTTCTGCCAACTAACTTGAGCCACATCCGCCTTTTCCTCTCATTTTCCCTTCTTTTCCTTCTTATCACCGTACCCTTGTCCCCCTCCGGTCGCAGCAGCCGCTCTCCCCACACGCCCCTTCCACCTGAGGAATAAACCGCTGGGGGGTTCCCTTCGCTCCCTGTCTCCAAGCAGGTGCAGGTGCAGCCAGGGACGGACGGATGGACAGACGGAGGGACAGACGGGACCCGCGGGGTCAGTGCCCGAGCCGTGCCCGAGCCGTCCGCGCCGCGCCCGCTGCCACGTGGATGCCGCGGCGCGGTCGGCTCGGCGGGCATCGCCCCGGCACACCCGCGCCATCCCGAAAGCCTAAGAACAATCCTAAAGTTTTGATTTTAATGTTACAAAGCCACAACTCGCTGAATGTGCACAGCCAAAAGATGGCAGACTTTAGGGATGGGGTGTATCTTGCGGCACAGGGACCAGCACGGCACGCTGGAGCAGCAGCAGGACCCAGGACACCGCTGGGCAAAGGAGTGGCAGCGCCAGCCCCCGTGAACGAGCCCCTGGGAGTGTCTGGCCACATTTTTCCTGAAAGTCTGGAAAGTTTTCTTAAGGAATTCATGTTATTATCACCGCCTAATTACAACTGAAGGGTTGTATTTGGAGAAAAATTCCAGCTTCTCCGGGGTAAGGCCACGAAGCCTTTTATGCAGCTTGATTTATTTCTGTAGTTGTGGTAGTTCATTTAAGCAGGACAGAGAACATAAACCTGCGGGCGTGCTGCTGACAGGCTCATTCGGCCCGTCCCCCTGGCACCTCCCACAGCCTGCTGAACGTGGAACCGTGGAATGGTTTGGGGTGGGCTGGAACTGTCTTTAAAGATCGTGTAGTTCCAACCCCCTCCATGAGCAGGGACATCTTCAGCTAGATCAGGTTGCTCAGAGCCCCGTCCATCCTGGCCTTGAATGTTTGCAGGCATGGGGGGCACCCACCACCCCTCTGCCAGTGTCTCACCCCCGCACTGTGCGGGGCTGCAGCTTTGCAGGGGCTTGGTACCAATTTCATTCAAGGCCTGGAAGGACGGAGCAATAACAGCACACACGTGCAAGCATCAATGGGCTCCTTCTCCTCCAGCACTGCTGCAGTTCCACACCCTCAGTTCACTGCAGGCTTTTCAGGGAATACAGGGAGCTTCTCCTACTCCTACAGCCTGGGCTTTGCAAGGTTCAGGGAGGAGGGAACACAGGCAGGCCTGAATTGGCTTCACACTGCAAATCAACTGCAGTCTGCTCAGGCAGAAAATTTTAGGGAAAAAGAGTCTGATTTAGCAGTCTGTGTGTGGGAGGCTGCATGGAACACATATTACAAATCGTTCCTTATTACAGGGGCTGTTGCCCAGGCAGTGAGGTCCCAACACCCTCCCCCTGAGAAGTGCTTTTCTGCCCTGACACAGGCGAGCTCAGACTGAAATGTTCGGGTGCCTGGTCACAGAGACATTTCCCCTGAGCACTGAAGGAAGCCTGTGTAGCCCAGATTATTCACATCAGCCACATGTGGCACTTACAGGGGACAATGGCACAGGTTGTCCCTCGGGGTGGCAGGTGGGCCACCAGTTTTTTCATTTTACATGTGTGAGGTAAGGTGATTACAGGACCTTTTCCAAATTACAAACTACAATGCAAGCTACCAGCCTCATTGCATTGTTTACCTGGCACAGGAGTTGGTCAAAGAAGAGCAAGGACCCAACACTTGTATCAAACACTTCCAGACAAGGGCCAGGCCAGGCATCAGGTCCAGGGAGGCACATGAGACATGGCCCTGAACTTACACCAGAGAACAGCCAGACTCACCCCCAGCAGCACTGGCCCTGAATCCAACTTGACGTTCAAAGGAAATTCTGCCTTTCCAAATTCAGATGAGAAGTCCTGATTTGGCCCATCTGAACTACACCTGTGCCTGTCAGCACTCTTTCTACTCCGAGTGAAATTACACCTGTGGGGAACCGAGTGAGATTCAAATCAGTGCCACAGACTCAGGGACAGGCAATATTCTTATTTACACTTTTTAAGCTCTAAGTGTTGGCTGTCTCCCTGGTTTCTGAAGAATGCTATTCCCCACTTCCTTTGTGACACTTGCCAAACATCCAACTCTCCATGACAGCAGCTATAACTAAAGACTACAAAGCTATGGCAGTGCCAAATTTCACTGTGTTTCATCTTAGTGATTCTACAGTGCAGAGGCCCAGCTGGGGCTTTTTTGTTAGGAGATTCTGCTATTTCACAGTGCCTCTGCTAGAGAATAATTTCATATTGTTTAAACCACAGGTATAGCAAGTTCCACCTGCCTAAATAATGCAATAAAAAAAGCAACAGCAAGATCTCCATTCTTAACAGTTTGAAAGGACCAGTATGAGACAGATTATTTGTGAACAGAAAGGGGAATAAATCATACTAAGATGACAGTGTATCATTAGATATCATAGCTGGGACAAAAACCTCTCCCACCTCAAATCACAGAGCCCATGTATTTCCAGCTTGTTCTCAGGACTGAGCAAAGACTATAGGCATAGGGAGGCCTCTGGGGCATCCTGCAAGTGAGCCCTCCCGCCCTTACATCTTATCCCCATTACAGACACCACATGGGAAATCAAGTGCAAATCAAAGAGCACATCAGCCATTTATTTAGTTTTCCTTCCTACCAACAGGTTTGGTTGGTAACATCTAATTTATTTCCTCACAGTTTGTTACTGTTGACAGTGAATTAAATCAGAGGTGCAATAATACAAACAACATAGAATTTCTGGAGGCTTGCAATATTAGGACTGAATTTTGGCAAATTACAAAGAAAAAATGAAAAGGAAACTCCCACATGCAAAGAGCAAAACTCTACTGAGAAAAGTGACAAAAACCAATTTTATTGACCAGCCAGAATGAAACCAGACAAAGTGAATGAGAGGACTAAGTGGTGCAGGCAGGCAGTATTTGCATGTCTGACACACAAAGGCTTCCATCTCACTGTCCTTACCCAAGCAATATTCCCACTGATATCTGGAAACACTGAGCCGGGCTAATTTCTGGCAGGCTGAGCCTCATTTTCACATTTTTTAAAAATACAGATTTTTATTTATTCATTATGAATAGATTAAAATACAGCATATAGCAATATCATTGCAAAAGTCTGTCAAAGACATAGTTTTTCCCTTCAAAAGAATGTCACAGAATAAGTTGTGAATATTTCTGTAAACAAGTTCCATTTTCATATTATTGACAGTCTCATTTATTGTACAGCTAAATCATATGAAACTACCTTAGAACAGAAGGTAGTCTTCATTAAAAAGTAGTATTTGCAAACAAAGAATTAATCATAATAATTTTTGCACTGAGTTGTGTGCACATTTACATACCAGATCAACACAGAGCTGTCAACAACTTTAGCAACTACTGAATTTAGCAAATTAAACTACACCAAAGAGTCAATAATTACACTCTATATGCTTTACCTACACATTTTGGATGGGCACTTTCAATCTCCTCTCCTCCCTACATGGTTGATGGTGTTGTCACACATGCTTCCTTCTCAAGGAAAATCTCAAAGACTTGGCATCAACACCTTAGGAGGAAAACAAATCCTTTTGTCTGAATTTGTTATAGTGCCTACACTGTCCTGGTTCTGCACACACTACTCTGCTGACGTCCCAGGTGACATGCTGGTATTTTAATGCTATGAGCTGAAATAGCACAAAGGCCACGTCTCACAGAGGCTTTAGGTATCTAAAGCAGAACTTTGGATAGGCACTTAAAACATTCATCTTTTGTAATCTTACAGACTCTGGTTTATTTCAGCATACCAGGTCCAAAAACTATGAGGTCTAAAAATCTGGTTACTTTAGTACCTTGCTTAATACTGAAGACCAGCTGAGATCTAGAAATTAGATACTCCTCCATTAATGGGCGAAGAGCTTTGCCTTCACTCTCAAAACAGAAACAAAATAAAAAGGCCATGGGCACTACTTTGCCACAACCCCTGCAAATGTACAGCAAGATGTTGCCATGTGTTGCAAGACTACTCATGGCTGCAACTGCCTGGTGGTTACAGCACCCACCCACAAGCACAGCATCCAAGGGCACCTTTCCCTCCTCTCCTAGAAAACATTCAAATCTTTTTATCTCACACCCTTAACCACCAGGATATCACCTCTTTCAGACAGCAGCCGTTGTTACTAACATCATCCTTGGATATAATCTGAAGAGTAATTCAGGATCCACTTGCCAGAGAAAGAGAAAACGAGGAGCACAATTTGAGCACAACTTGAGCCCAGTGACAGGCACTCGCACAGGAATGGCAGAACTCATTTCTGCTCCTTGAGCAGTTTCTGCATTTTACAAGAAATTAATATTCCTTGGCTGGGCACACAAGAAATCCTGAGCAGCTGCACCAACTCACAGCCTGCTTAGCGTTAACCATGCTGTTAAAAGCTTGGCTCAAGTAGTGAGCACCACAGGTCATTCAGCACTTGACAGCGGCTGCCCCTTAAGGGCATCAATTGACACCCTCGGGAGACTGTAAGGCCAAGAAGGCAGAAGCTTACCTCTTAAATCTTCTGCAAAATGACTGTTAACCACAGCCAAGGAATAGGAACGGCTTCTGTTCTATCCATGCACACGGCAAAGCAGCTTTGGAACAAAACAGTGGATTTGGAAGAATTTGGAAGGATTGGAAGAAACGCAATGATCCTTCAACCACCGCCATGTAGCTGTCCTCCCATTATTGGTTAGGATTATGCAAAGAGGACACAGATACAGGTGTCAGGGGGTAACACTGTTCTCCCCCTTTAACCATCAATTTATCTCAGATATTTGAATCAATTTGCAGATAAAATACCATTTTAAAACATAAACCATATAAATTGTTTTCTGTACATATAAAAGGTAAATAAACATCTAACCTCTTCAAACATCCCTCTAGAAATGGTGGAAAGCAGTCTCATTTTAAGTGAGATGATCTAGCTTCACTGAGAATTGAGATGCCACTGTAAAAATAACTTCAAATTACCCATACATTACAGATCTTGCTACTGTACATTCATTGGACAAATATAAGATCAGCAGAATTTTATACAACCAAGCTATTATATGGTGCAAAATGAGAGAGCTGGCTGAATGCCTCACCTTATCAGGAACATGAGTGATTTTCTAATGGTATAACAAGCAATACTGGTGATGAATAACCCTGAACACCCTCACTGCCCATTTGAAGCATCTTATCTTCCCTGCCCCTCCCCAAACTGTAAGGATTCTATCTGGAATTCATTTGAGAATAACAGAAGTGTCCAACAATGCCAGCATAACAGAATGGGATTACTTAATAACATCAGTAGTTGCATCCATAAACTGAAAATTTACACTTGTGCAAATTTGGTGAGATACACCAAAAAAAAGATGGAAAAATGCTGAAAATTTAGGAAAATGGTTTTCTGTATGTGAGGAGGAAAAGAAAGATGTAAACACACTGATCCCTTGCTGTGTAAAAAACAAGACATGAAATCTAAACAATAAGGCTTCATATTTTTTTTGTGAAAAAAACCTAAGTCCTCTAAGCAGTTAAAAAAGTACAAAAAGTCAAGTGTGTCTGTGTTACAGCTATAAAACACTAACAGAAGTATGCTATAGCACCCTACATACCACTTACATTTGAATTTCTGCCCTCAAAAAAATTAGAAAACCAAAATACAAAAAAACCCCAAATATCACATAAAAATACATATTTTCAGCTGCAAATGCAGCAAATCCATATAAAAAAATTATATACAAGAACTGCCTAATTTCAGCATCATTCTTCCATCATCGCCCAAGCCTCTTCTGCTTTTTGGTAGTACTGATTTGCCAGTCTGCCTTTCATGGCTTCCATTGCTGCTTCTGCTGCTTCTGTGTAAAGCTCACCTAGAGGAGCAAACAGTACCAGTCATGTTGACAGAGTAAAGAAAAAAACATTGCTCTAGCCTGAAGCAAATAAAGGACAAAAGGAGAAACTGAGATCAAACGCAGAGTTGGATGTATGGGAGTGTCTTAATAGTGTCAGAGTTACATCAGCTGGGAATCTGGCTTAAAGTTCTCTCACTGGCTGCTGATGGCTCTTCAGTGTATTTGGAAGGACTGGAAATATGACAGGCCTGTAGGACCCTCCAAGACACAGACATCTGACATGGAGATTACATGGCAACTGAGAGAAGGTTGTGCAGGGCTTGGCAGTCATGGGTGTAACTCAAAATGCAAGCAGCAACCTGCAGTTGAGGGGAGTGACCCAGAGGAGCACCCTGGAAGGGAGTGAAGGTTGCCTGGGAGTGACTCAGTGTGTCACAGGATTGGGCCTGGCACCACCCACTACCCCTGCCACTGCCAAGATCCCTTCTTCCACTGTTCCCAGCCTTGTTACAACCAGCATCATTACAGCTTCATCCACAAATCCAAAGGTACTGACCCTCTGGATATTTTGTAACAGATAAAGCAGGAAATGTATTTTTGGGGTATACACTGGGGGAAAAGGGAAGGAAAAGCAGGATTATTGATAACAGGAACAAAAAGAGGCCTCACCTGATCTCTGTGGGTCCTTATCCAGGTGGAACCCTCCCATCATCAACATCTCTGCTTCTCTGGCCAGGAGCAGATAGCGGGGCTCATCCTGAGTGCCATCATACTCCCCTCCCTCATCATAGTCAGTCATGTTCAATGCAGCATTGTACCAGTGCAGGGCCTCCTTCCAGTCCTGGGCTCTGAGGTTAAACAGAATTTTTGAATATGGTTCCCTTAGGCAACAAACGTACTTTGCATTGGAGGTTCAGAACTCAGTTCTGTACTGGCTTCCTCAAGAGTCTTGATGCTCTCCAAGAAAGCAAATGTTCTGGGTAAGCTCAAAGTAACTCCAAAACACTGCTTCGTAATACTACTTACAACGTAACAGCTTTTTAGGTATGTTACATGCAGCAAATGCTTCTCCTCCCCAACCCTTGCTCTCAGGAAGTACCAAGTTAAATTACCCATCCATGCACATTACCTGTCTGCACCAAGATTTACACCGGTATCATATGCTCTTGCTATCAGAATCATGGAAGGCCGGTCTCCAGCTTCTGCTGCTCTCAGCAGGTAATTAAATCCTTTATTTCTGTTCTCCTTTGTGTCCTAGTAAAACAAACAAAACCTTTCAAAACCATTTTAAGTAAAACCATCCACAGCCACAAGAAACAAAGCAGCTAAACAGTGAAGATGACTTCAAAAACTTCCCAAAGGCATGCAGTAATTTCCTGGCAAAACCAGAAACAGGCAGCATTTTTTTGCTGTTTTCTCCAAGCCCTTAATTACAAAGTCATATTTTCTCTGAAGAGCTACAGAACACCTACCTATGGTTGTTTTCTCTCCATTTCCCACTGTTACTATGTTATTTTTACAATGCACCACAATTCTGGCGCTTTCTTTGCCCAGTTTACCTCCAGAGTGACCTCGGAAAGAATGTGATGTGGCAGCTGAGAGCACATGAGTCCCAGTGCAACGATGGCTTCCAGCTCCCCACAGTCTGCAGCATGTTCCAGGTGAAAGAGGGCCGACTCCTGATCCCATTCCTTGTCCTTCTCACAGAAACGTCCAGCTTCGTGATAGCGAACCATGGCCAAGTGAACCTGCAGCACGACGGCACAGGAAAGAGACAAAGGTATTCCATATGGATCTGGTCCTTCCAAGGCCCTGTGCCCAGCCTTTAATAGATCCATCCTACCTTTCCAAGGACTGACTTGCCAATTTTCTTTTCAAGCTCTAGTGCATTGAGCCTCTGAATTTCTTGGGCAACACAGGATGGTCTGTGGACATGAACTCTGGAAGGGTTGTACAGATTCCATTTCTCCACACTGATCTGAAATATGAAATAAACTATTATCTAGATTCAAAATTAGATTTTTCATATATATAGATTACCATCCAGAAATCAAAGCTTTCATTTATATTGTTACTTATTAGTAAATACTGTAATTTTAGACACAGTTTTCAAAAATCATGTTAGCAGCTGAATAATTGGTTTTTATTCAACATTAAAGAAACAGAGTAAAGCCCTCTGTTTTCAATCCAAACCTCATCACTTTGCAGTGAAGCAAAGAATCATCTTTAAGTTCTGAATCAGCAAAAAAGTTAATTATAAAACCAAGCAACTGAATAGTCACACTGCAATCACTGAGGTTAACCCACATATTTATCATCAGAATTTCAGTCTGCAACATTTCAAATGGAGCTTGCATCCTACATTTTTAGAAAAATGCAAAGTAACACTGCAGAAGATGACAGGCAGATACATGCATTGGTGTTTCTCAGGAGGTGCAACACAAATGAGAACAGATTTTTCAACAAAACTGGTGGATGGGAAACAGTAGCCAAAAACAACCCTGTCAAAATGAAAGGCTTTGGAGGTGCACAGGGAAAACACAACAAGGAAGGTTATTGGCCCAGACCCTCACTCTGTCAAAGATGTTTCAATTTCCTGAAACAGCAATATATAGTAGTTACAAGGAAATTCTGAAAAGTGTATCCAAATAAATTATTAATTGTTGTCAAAGCTTTGTTTTTTCTTTCCTTGAAAAGTATTTATTTGTTTAAGTTAATAGCCATATACCAATTGTCAGAAGTTATATTTTGTAAAAACATACAAGAAGGCCTGGTCTTCCCTAGCTCAGAGAGACACACAGTGGAGAGAGCTACTGTCACTATAATTTTTTTTAAGTGAGAAACCCATGCAACAGAGGTGACAATTTCTTTAACAGTACTTCTTTAACTGGAAGATCAAGACAAAACAAAAAAGGAAATAACACAGAGTGGTAAACTGATATTAATAAACACATTCTGCAGCCAAAAAGGAAGGGAAATTGAATCTGATTTAGTGATACGGTTAGATGGGAGATGAGTGGAACAAAGGACAAGCAGAGCAGCAAATTCAGTCTGTGAACATTTCTGCTTCATTTACCCTTGCAGAGCTTCCCAAACTGTCTTCATCAGACTCCTGTCTCCGGTTGTTGTTTGAATGACCCTACGTTAATGTAAAGATTTACATAATTTAATTTGTAGCAATTGCTGTATGCCAGTTATCCCTCTAGACTATTCCTATCCTGCAGAATTAATACTGGCAATGACCAAAATAATTTCCAGTGGATCCTTTTCTTTCAATGATATCACAATACAATAACTGACATAACAATACAATAAAGACCATGGCACACACAGGCTTTCATCCTGTGAACTGGGGATGCCATGACAAACACCTTGCTGCTTCAAAGGTGACAAACCGAGGAGTATCTTTGGAAGCAGTAGTCTCTTTCCTGTCTTCTAATTAAATATCTTGTCAAGATGTTCAGGTCAAAAAGCATTTATTTAGAAGTTTGCATTTTAAAGGAGTAATCAATTAACCCACAGGAATTCTAGAGTTGCATATTACTAACTGACAAAAACATTACGTTCTGTGACATTCAAGCCATACAAGGTAGAGAGGTTAAGAGTCTGAAAGCAGATGATATTCCATGGATTCTACATGACAAGAAGCTGGCGATATCTCCCAAATGCAATACAGAACACCAAAAAAGAACCCACAACAATATGCAATCAAATACCGTGTTTGAAATTAAGCTCCTCATTACAAATTGTCTTTTTTCTGTAAAAGTATCATTGCCAAGATGAATATGTAATTTCGCAACAGGTGGAAATTTGTCTGTTACTTTGTACAAAGTCTAGATCAAGAGGGAGGAAAAATTAAGACTGTTCTCCAAAAAGTAGAAGAGAGTTCAAGTACGAACAGGCCCAACACTGCTAAACCCAGAGTTAGGTTCTTACCCTCTCTCTGTGATCCAGATCTTCCATCTCACTTCTCTTTTCACTAGGGTATCCACTGTCTCCACCATTTTCAAAATCCTACAGAAGACAAGAACAGAACAACACAGCATTAACACTATCCTTTGTAAGGATCTCAGCTTGACATTTCCCACAGAGCAGATCTTTTGCTGGTTCAATGAAAAATACTGGATGAAAACGACTGTATGTTGCACTGCCTCTGACAGAACAAAACTTAATGACACAGAAGGTGCTGTCCAAGATTGTCTTCTCTCTTACACATATATATAAAATAATAAATACATGAAAGAATAAATCAAGGACTTGAATGTTTTATCAAATTGAGAGTCCACTAAATGTAGTTTTCAGTCTTCAGTTAAAAGATAAACCAGCAACAGACAGGCTCTGGTACTAAGATCCAGCAATGGAAAATGCCCATTGCAAACTTCCTGCATGTCCTCAGGTGACATTCTGTAACATCCCATGGTACCAGTGTTTGCAGAGATCTAATCCATAGGGATTCTGCTTAGCTTTCATACCACAAGACAAGTGCCCAAGACACAACATGCAAGCAGGGGAACAGACGCATTTTAGTTACCTGTTAAAATACACCAGATGCAAATAAATTTATGGTGGAAAAAGAATAATGAATACTATTTTAAAATAAAATGTTCTTCCTTTACTAGAAACAGCAAATGCATAAAGGCAATGTCAGCTGCAACAACGAAAGCAGGCAGAGCATCTTTATATGCTTTTACTCAACGGATCTTTGGAGAAGTCCTTTAAAGACACATTCATTAGGGAACTGCAATCTCATTTTCTGTTGGAAAGACACTCACCCTTTGGTTATCAAGCTGATCATAGTCTTTGTGAGCCAAGTTATCTACTTCATTGAACACAGGCCAGTCTAGGGAGAAAAATATTTGCTTCTTATTGTAAGTATAACATGCCTGAGAAGAAAGCTCTAGATAACATCATTTTACTGCTGTTTTCACACAGAAGCATCCATGCATTAATTATCGACAAAGAAGTACATTCAGAGGAACACTAGAAACAAGTATTCTGGACTAAATCGACATGCCGTTGTGTTTAAATCCACAAAAACAGGTCCCTGTCCAACATCCAGACCCCCCCGAGGCGCTGTCTGAGGCTCACTCACTGAGCACGTCCACCCTGTGGCTGTGAGGAGTTGCTGAGGACGGGGAGCAGGGCAGGGAGTCAAAGGCCACGTCGCTCAGGCTCTCATCGCCCGAGTTCTCAGAGAGGCGGAAGAGCAGAGGAGGCCGACTGCCGGACACCGTTCTCACCCGGCTGCTGCCGCACTTCTCCTCCGTGCCACGCAGGATTGTTTGGGCAGATTCCTTGGCAAAGCAACAAGAAAGCCCCGTGAATGATCCTTCTGTGTATTCAGATCATGCCACATAGGCCAACACGAATGTTTAGCAGGAGTCCCCTATCAAAGAGGAGGTATAAATACACATATGTATACAGAAGTACTTGCTTTGAGAAGTTTTGCACCCCAACAAAATATCAAGTCTTGGCATTTATACTATCAGAGTGAGTTCTGTTTAGGACTGAGTTTCATTTAAAGCATTTCATCAAGTCCCATTCCCACTAAAATCAGCTGAAACTGAGATTAGTTAAAAACAAGCAGTTCTATTGTTTTCCTATCCAAATTAGGCTTATGGAATACAAAATTTACTAATGATTTCAGCATTTAAAGATCTACTTGGTGCTAACTATAGACCCTGTTACAAGGTTCCCTGTTAATTAAGCCACAGCATTGATTCAGAGACAAGTATGGACAAGTCAGCTTTAAACTGCTGTATTTTAAACTGCAACATTAGTGATCAGGTGCTTTTTATTTTCCATGTAAATAGCATATTTCAGTTTTATTTACAGGGCTTTTCAAGATAGGATGACTAGCTGTACGACTTAGTTACACTTTTTTCATCAAAGACTTACAAGTAATTTTTTATTATAATCCAAGGCATCTTTCTCTTTGGATGAAAGATCAAATGGTTCAAGCCCCATGCTTTTGCAGATCTTGTTGCAGAAGTGAGAATGAAAGAACAAGGCCATACCTCGAACACCTACAGCATTAAAAAAAAAAAAAAAAAGTGAAGAAAGGGCTTTACCCAGATTTTATGTTACAGCTTACTTATTAAAAGTGAGAAGTCCCACAGCTTTTTAGAAAAAGTCAAGAGAAAATGCTTTGTAGTACACACAGCTCAGCCAACCTCCATTTTATTTTAACACCTGTAAGAGCTTTTCACTTTCTCTGCACAAGAGTTAAAGGAAGTCTGAAGAATCTTCAAAAGCTATGTATGCACAGAATACAATAAAAAATTAAACTGTCTGCCTCACTGAGAAACATGCCTCAGTTTGATCCTGCCTACAAAACTTGCTCTGTCCTACGAACAACTTCATATATAGACACTTGGAGCTTTAAAAACAGGCAGTGCTTATCTCTCCACATTCATCTGTACCCATTCCTGCAATGTGGCAAGGAAATTAAAGTCATGATTATTTCTCTCACATTGCAGGAAGCTCCTCAATTTCATGACTTGTTTAAGAGAAGGCCAGGAGACAGGAGCCAAGAACAGCTCTCATTTGAAACCTGCCCTTGCGTGGCAGCTGCCCTCTTCAGGGACTACTTGCCAGAGGACTTCCTGTGGAAATGTGCCACCTCACCCAGCCCTGCAGTGGCTACTCAGCAGAGAGCTGGGAAGAGAAAAGAAGCATCCATTAGCATGTCAAACAGGATCACTGATTTTACCTAGATTGCCATCTCCAAAATCTATACCATCCTCTGTATGGATCTGAGGGTCCGTGTAAAGATCTCCAACTCCCTGGATATCAACAATAATGAGTTGGTGTCCTGAGCGCTCAAAGGTGAAGTGACTGAAGGCCTGGAAAGAAGCATAGAAGATGTCTGAGAACACTCTCCCTTGATCTACTGAAAACAGCAACCTGTTATAAATGGGAAGAGAAGTTTGATAACCCTGGTAGTGAAATATAACTGGTATGAACATCACAATAAAAGCAGCAAGAGATTAAACACATGTAGTAGCTTGTCTCTCCAACCCACAGATGGGCTGAAAGAGGCAGGGTGAAAGGCAGCAGTGGACACAGGCAGCGAGAAGATTGTTTTACTCCTCCTTCCTGTACTAGAGGTTGTTTTTCACTAGTCTTCCCCTTCGGTAGTGGGGAGCTGGCTGGCAGAAGCAACAACAGTGGGCTCTGAAGCCAGAGCAGAATAACTTCTGTATAAACATTCTGGCTGTGCCTGTGGATCTGCAAGCTCTGCATCTCTGGGATACCGCTTCCTTCTGCCAACAAGCAAAGATCAGCACATTTTGAAAAAAACTGAGCATCCCACAAATCCTCCTTCCCCTCTGGAAGGTCCTCCTCAGGGGGTACTGTCTCTACGTTTGTGTATCAGATAATGAACCGTATATTTGTATTCTAAAAAAAACCCCAAAAAACCCAAAACCAACACATTTCAAGAACCAGGTATAAAAAGCCCTTCTCTTCAACAGAAAGCTGAGATATTAGGAATCTACTGGGAAGGCCTCCAAAAAAGTCTTGCCAGGTTTTGGGGGAAGTGACTGGTGGTGATAGAAAACATTTTAACTGCAGCAAGCACCATGGAACATTTTGTTCCCAACCTGTAAAACCACAGCACTGATTCAGACAGCCCAGAACATAAATGCTCTGCTTACACTAAGCGTTCATGACAAATACCTTAAAAAACGTGGAAAAAAAATGTAATGAACAAAACTCTCAAGGGCCAGTAAAACACTCCTGTGCTACGGTGACCACTTTTTATTTTTCAATAGTAGTTTAATGTTCTTTCACAAGATCCAAGGATCATTTGAAATCTGTACTTGTATTTCTATATGCAATCTCAGATTCAGTTCTTCAGAGGTTGTAGCTGAAAAAGCCCACATCCTTATGTGCAGATGGCCTAGATTTGTTATTTACATGAGTTGGATATCTGCCACCTCCTTTTGTGTATTACGTTAGGCACCAAAAACTGCTCAGTACATAGTACATGAGAGATCTCTCTCACTGCCTTAATTTGAAAAAAGTTTGGAATATTTTGATGCCTGCAATCATAATTAAAGTCAAAGGGCTTAAGGTTTCCAAAGACTATTAACCCTGTTCAACTCCACTAAAATCAGCAGACACTGATATGCAACAAAGTGGCCCTCAGCGCTTGAAAGGCAGGCCCCAAGTAAGGGGCCAACAAACTGCAAATAAAGAAATTAATTTGGCATTGTACTGGAGAGCCTGCAGTTCCCTTTCTTGGCAGTAAGGCAAGACCTCTGGATAGAGCCAAGAAATTCCCTGCAGCAGACTCTATGGAAAGCACTAAACAAAGCCTCACTTGCGGAGTAAGGCGAATGTTGTCGTCTCGCACAAATCCAGAATTTGAGTTGTATTTGATGTATTTGCCCTCAATGTAATGTTCCAGATGAAAGAGAGGCTTTCCAGGTCTGTTCTTCATCTCAATAATACAGGTCTGTACTATGTCCACCTGGGGAGGGAAAGAAGATAAACAATGACTAACAGAATACTGTCTTCAGATCACAGGGTGTGTGAATCCTCCAGCTGTGAAAACCTTCCCAAGGCAAGAAGCTGAACAATTGCAAAGATCCATCTGCTTAACAAGGAGGTGGGGGAAGAATCACATGCTTCTTGGGTTATTGGAGGAATTCTATAAATTAAAAGCAGACACTAGAGCTTGCTTCTGCAACAAATCCCTCTGCAAAATTCTTAACAAGAGCAGGCTTCCTATTTTATTTTGTGGGTACCTCAAGATTACACTGCAAAGAGTCTGTACTCAGAGAGGAAATCTTAGTTATTATTGCATAACTTGGAGAAACAACTTTTCAGTGAAGGACTAAGGGTATGTGCTGTTTAGGTATCTCTGTATCCTGCCTCACCTCCTCCCTCTGTTCCAGACACACTCCTAAAGGAGAAACCATCACAACTCTTCAACATCTTTTCCCCCACATGGCATGTAAAACGTCTACATTTCTAGATTCCTCTCTGTGCACTTCATCTGAATCTCACCTTGCTGTTGTGAGACAGGCAGTTATTAACTAACCCTCACATGGCAGGCAATGCACATATACCACATACTGAAAAGCACTCATTTTGGCTATTAAAACTGTTAAGGCTTCCAGCAGGTTTCCAGTTTTTCTTAAAAAATTATGCTAGTTACACGTTTGGATAGGTTTACAAATATCTACCTTCCTGGAGCACTAACAGTTAAGTGCTTGCTGAGACTGCTGCTGGCAATAAATTCTGTGACATCTCTGATTATCTCACAAGCAGCTGGGCACACATCTCAAAGAGCAATACAAACACCATTTTATTTTGGTCTTCAGTCAGCAGCTGAGAACAGTCAGACACTCACAAACACACAGCCTCTAATTCTGAAAATATAAAGCAATGTCTGCATTTACTTCATTCAAAATAAACTATCATTTAATGGAAAACACAATAGGGCATAAGAAGCTATCTAAGCGCTTAAATGTAATGGAATGTGAACAAGTAATTCCTTCTAAATTCAGTTGAAAACTAACCCTACAGGAGAGCAAGACTGTGTTTTTGCTTAGTGAGATCTTTGAACATACCTGTTTTGGTGGCTTGTGCCTGTTGTACTCCTCTCCCCAGAGTTTTGCTTCCATCTGCAGTCGGACATCCTCAAAATACACATCCCTGTTCACACTCTCAATGTATTGCTTGGCAACATAGTTATAGGCCCCTTTCCAGTTCTGTGTGTGTAAGAAGTTGGATAGCTTTTTCCTGAAAGACAAATTGTTGGTGAAAGGAAACACAAAAATTTTAATTCAATCAATCCATTTCTTTGCCTGCATGGACAGAGCCAGGCCCAAAGACCAGCATTACCCTAAATCACTTACAAGGTATTCTAGCTGAAACATGAAGCACAGGTAGGGGACAAGGGAAAATTAAACATCCCATGGGAATGGCTGGGACATGCCAAACTGTTTGGTTTGGCTGCAGCTGCTTTTACTCTGGACTTCCTCCTTTTCTTCATTCCCTTCCCTCCTTGTTTCCCACAAACCAAGAGTAACAAGGCTTGGTGTCACCTCAACGCTCTGTTCTAATGGCAACAACTATTTTCTGCAGAAATTAACAGGGAGTGCCATTTCAAACAGGAACTGAGAGAACCCTCTCCTAGGATAGGAGCAAACTGCTGCCTTCTTAACACACCACACTCCCAAAAGGAAAACTGCGCCTGCCACTTTTTATGATGTAGCTTTTACCTTTTGTGGATGTGCAAATCTTTAATCCACAGAACCCTCAAAAGGAAGAGGGAGTTGGTGTGTTGCACAGGAAAACTCTGATAACAGTGGGTGTGCTGGCTGCCAACAAGTGCATTAAGCAGGTACCTTAATTGGTAGCAGCACTCAAACTCTCAACCCTTTCCCCTCCTTCCTTTCCTCTCTCCCTCACAAGACTTTGGTGCAGAGGTCTTGGTACAGGGGACATTCTACAGGCAAAGCAACTTCAGACTGACTGTCCTCCTGCAGGGATGGGCAGACAGCCACTGTAACAGAGGCCTTGGAAAGAAGGAACAAGGAAATGATGTCAGAATTTCAGCCAGGATCTGAAACCTACCCAGTTCTTGAAGCAGCACATTCCTCTATATAAAACAAGGCAGCTCATGTTTTTCTAAATCCAGTATCCTCTGAAGTTCATGGAGCCATAGGCAGCTAATGCTGTCACTGTCATGACTTGCAGAGCTCCAGATGGGAAATATCACTGCAGCACTGAGACTTATGGAAAATCCAGCAGTGGGAAGCTGACATACAAGTCATGCTTTTTTTGTACAGGAGGTTAAGGCAAAGCTGCTAACAAATTTCTGTTTATGGCATTACTCAAAATGTAAAGGGAAACTTGGTAAACAACAAGAGCTAAAAGCAATGTCAGCAGGCTCAGATTGTTACTTCCTAGGCTTTATTCACACCACTGTATCTATATGTGGCTTTGCAAGAACACAACCAGGCGCATGAACTGATACTGAAACAATGCCAAAGTGGAGCACCGAGGGGTTACTTTTCTTCCCTTTTGCTCAAGCTCAAAACATCATGTTTCTGTCATTCAGCAGTATCTATCTTTCCAGAAGTGAAACCAGACATGAAATGCAACTTCTCTGGATTCCACAGCTGGGAAGAAGGGGAAACGTTCTTAAACACACATACAAGTACATTTTCCAGGAAATATTTGTTTCCAGAGCCTGGAAAGGGTGGGATTTTCTTCCAGCACAAAATGGATGCTGATGCCCACAATCATATTTGCTAAAACACTCCAAGGAAAAGTTCCTCCTCTGTCTTCCCCCACACTTTACCCTTCTGGAAAGCACAGCTGTTAGTGTTCAAATTCTGCTTTACTCAGAACAGGATTACTGTTGTACATGTAATCCAAAGTAAACTCTGGGAGAGTAACCTTCTTCACGGATGGAGGCTTTCCAAATTGAGACTGAATCATCCATGTATTCTTTCTCTTTTTCTCTGCCTAGCTATAAGCCTCAAGTTGGTGTCCATGATGCACACAGCTATGACCTCATATCAAATTTTAAGATAGTTTAGCACACCAGCAACACAGAAAGAAGGTTGATTATAGTTGCTGACACTGGACATCACTGCATGTTATCCATCCCACTGCCGTTCCAGTACAGGCAACGGCTTGACTTTCCAAAGCAAGCTCACAGAATACCTGTGTCACACTTGCTTATGCTGCCCCTCAGAGCACATCCTTCTTCCTGAACCCCACTCCCTGGGCTGTGGCTGGAGTCACAAACAGGAGTAAACCCCTCACTTTCCCTTTTAGAAAGGCACATCAGGTTGCTCAAGCAGACTCGAGAGTTTTACAGAACTTCCACCACATGTGAGTGAAATTCCAGTCACCACATAAGAAAATACTGCATGGAGGCCAACAAAGTCAGCAGATACTTACGTCCTGAAACACTCTCGCATTGCTCCACGGCCAAAAGGCTACAGAAAAGAAAAATAAAAAACCAGCATTGCCATTTCCAAAAAGTGCATTTCTAATCAGCAAAAGACAAAACTATGTCATCCCCTTTATATCCTGCAGAAAGCAGTTCTCAAATAGGCTCTATAAAATATCTTCTCAAAGAAAAGGGAAAACCCACTGGCAGTGCAAGCAGGAATCTGGGGAAAAGACATTTGAAACAAGCCCTCCCTCAATATCCCAGGGAGAAGACATGATATGTCTTTCAAATAAGCTACTTAAATTCTCTCTCCAGCTGGGAGTCAACCCTGTGTGACTGCCTAGAGAAGTTGGCTTTGCACACCTCCTGCTCTCTGCATTTAGGCTTTCATACAGGATGTGCCCAACAGAGCATCATCTCCCCAGATGTCAGACACTACACCAGGAGTACATGACCAGTCCCAGGATTTACCTGGGAAGTGACAGCAGAAAATTCAGTCAGTTTTCATTCTCAGGGTAGAAATTATTTGGACACACACAAAATAGTAGGACTATTGTCAGGCAGGGAAATGATGCCAGCAGGAAATGGGAGGGGTGAAATGGAAGTGAAATCACTGGGAATGGAACAAATGCCTCATGTTGCTGACAGGGAAGGGCTGACTCCATTTTCTACACTACTCTGGGGACAAAAGGCTGTTAGAACACCACAACATAATGAATGAGCCAAAGAAACACAGACCTAGGGGAACAGAATTACACTGAGACTTCAAAACTTCTATGAGGAAAACATCTTGCTGCCACTATTTTGGAAGAGAAAGGAAATTATAAACTTGCTGCTAATGAACATGAAGGACAGTGTGACCTTACTTGTGAAGCCATCTTGATAAGGACTTCATCTTCAACCCAGTCCCCGGTAACTGCATTGTACCTGCAAAATGAGGAGATGTGTCTCAGAAAAATGCAGAGGGACGCCAAATCCTCCTATTCCCGGCCCCTATCCTTCCTTATCTGTAACTGACTACTACAAAGTGCTGCTGCCACTCCAATACAAATGCTTCCAGTCTTCCCACCACTCTCAGGCCCTCCTTACTTCAGACAGGAAAGCAGAAACATGTTTATCTCTTTGAACAGCCACAGAATCCTCTTGACAATGAACAGACTCCACTGCAGAAGTCACACTTCTGCAACGCTATGAATCAGGCTTTATCTGCTTTGAAGTTAAATCTCCTCTGTGATGCCTGGGCAGCACACTGGGGGCAGAAAGAGCCTTACCAAGCTCTACACACTGGACAGGTTGTGTCTCCCAACCCTGAGCTTGCACAAAGCTGGTTCTGGCTGGGTATCTGCCTCGGGGCTGTGGAGGATGTGAGCAGAACACAGAGGGCCAAGAACTGCCCAACACTGCTCTGAGGGAGGACCAAGTCTCTGCATAACCCTGTGACAATACAAAGAGTACGACTGTGGTTTCTCTCTGCTCCGTTAACTCTCAACACGGTAAAAGCCAAATCAAGAACCACATCAACTGAGTCACCAACACATGATTGCATCCAACGTGATTCCCCTAACCTGCACAGAGTACTTCATGTAAGCAGACTTCCCACACAGCCCCTTACATATTATAAATCACACCAGTTTGCAGCAGATAAAAGTGGTGGAAATATCAGAGCTACCTCTTTTTCACAGGGTATTTGAGTAGCCCTAATCCAATATTATCACTTATTTGTATTTTAAAATATACAAACTATTTCAGGGCTGTGTGGCTGACCAGAGACAGATGCAGTCTATGGGGAAGAGCAGCACTGCATGACAGTGGTACGTGACTAGAAGGGAGACCTCCCCAACACTGCTGCTAAGTGGTGATTAAGTGGCCTCTAGCCCCTACCCCTTCCACCCAGAAACCTATGTCAGCAGAGTAAATATAGTGGCAAAGCTGGTGTTAAAGCACTAAAACCAGTTTAATGGCCAAACTCAGTTTCAGCACGTACACCATGCTGAGCTATTCTAGGCTTTATAAGGATTTAAATTCCAGCCACATGCAACAATACTGCACGGACCAGCAACACTGAAACTGCTATTTTGGGAAAGCCACAGAGTGATATGTTGCTTTTTTTAAAAAACTATCTAAACTAAGTATGCTGCCTCTTTACAGGGTTCATTTCCTTATTAGACTAAGTTTACAGCACTAATAAATCAACTAGACAATACTTTTCAGCCTTGTTTTCTGTCTACATGGTTAGAGTCCTAGATGAGAGAGAAAGAGTGTGACACTGGTTTGCTGAACCGTTTATTTTCTCATGATGGGCAGTATTTATATACTCCTGGGAGACTGAGTTAGGACACACTCACTTTGGGCATTATTGAAAGTTTTTCAGCCGTGTAATTACAGATATTCTACCGTACACAAACAAAGCCCTTCCATAAACCAGTAGTTGTGTTTAACATCAGTATCTGAAGACCCACAGACCTGTAACGAGTGGCATGTTCCGTCTCAATGTCCTCCAGATGAAATTCTGCCCATGGATCAGGCATATGCTTAGCTTTCTCAATAGCATGTTTCCAGGTTTCCTGAAGAAGTTACAAACTGGCAGTTTATTTATAATCACCAGCAGCTCACAAAACCAGCATTTTCTAAAGCACATCAACATCCCAACACTATGAAGATGTGCAATCACACAAGCCCCCAAAGCACTAAGAGCAGGGACTCAGAGGTACCAAAGACCACTCTGCCCTTTCATAGTTTCAATTACAATGAAACAGTTCAGATACATAAATCATCAGGTTTCATTTCAATGTGCACTGCTGTAAAGTTACTGAGAACAGAATCTGGTACAGTATATACCAAATATCATTTACCAAACGTGGGGTAATTTGCAAATATCTCTAACACTGCACGTATCTATACACTGAAAACTGCAGTCAGGCAAACCTAGGTGATATTAATTCACTTTTACTGTTTTGGCTTTTAACTTTTTGTAACTCACAGCATGCATATGTGTAAGCATAAAAAAGTCCATTAGCAGCAGAGCTAATACGGACAAAGGAAAAAGTTCTGTGAAACCCAAGGCCCCAGATTGTGCTCAGCATAAGAAAGAAGAAATCAATGTTGTGTAAATTGATATTATAACAATTCCAGACAAGTAGCTATTTCATTGTTCACCAAGTCAACAGTAAAACATCAAAGTAGTTTTCTGGAATATAAACAGTCTTTATCAGTCACTTTGGATGCTTTTTTCTTAACATTTTGATCTCCCTCTTTTTAGACTGTATTTTTTCAAGAAAACTGGAGACAAGATTATGTGATGTACCAAATGCCTTCTACAAGGTGAGCAGGAGAAAAAGCACTCTGCACCCCATCAGTAAAGAAATACTGGGCTCTGAGGTATTGTTACTGCCCCTCCAGTTAAATTTCAAGTATGCAGAAACAGCAACTTCTAAAATTTGTGTGGGTTTTTTTTCCCTCCCCCCTCTGGATTGAAATCAGTTAATTAAAAAAAACCCCACACCATAAATTTGTGTCAGCAACAACAGCTGAGCTTTTAAATTGTTCATGTTTTTTCTGAATTTCAGCTGTGACTTTGCATACCTTGTAAACAATTCAAATGCTCCCCTTTCTGACAGTAATACCACAAAATGAACACAATACTATAATAAATAAAACAAGTTTAAAGGACACGTTGAGAAAGACTTCCTGTGTTTCATTAGTAAATGAAGTTGCCTCAGGTTGTGCCATGACAGACATTTCATATGGACCTGAGAACTTCCACACTTAAATACACATGACAGAAAGAGGGAGAGACAGCAACAAATAGAATTGCTTAGTCAATCATCTGTGTCAGATCATTCTTGAGTAGATTCCCCCTCCAAAAGGTGATTTGTCTCCATGCCAGGTAAAATTTAAATCAATCAATTACTTGTGCTTGATCTCGTGAGGTGCTTTGTACAAAAGCTGTATTCTAATCTTCAAACAAGCAGAAATTACACTCCATGGAAATGGTGCTACCAGTGCAATTTTTCTCCTGCTGGGGGCATGTGGCTGCCATACAGTGACATTCCAGGGCAGAGAACAAAAGATGAGGTTAACAGGTACCCTTTTTAGTTTTGACTTAATGACTACTATGGGCTGAGGCAAGCAAATTCTTCCAGACAATAAAATAATGAACAAAAAAGGTCTATAAAAGGAAAAAAACAAACAACAAAAAAAATCATAATGCATCTATTAGATATGGTGTTCACATTTTCTTTTTAACCTACCCGACCATGGTCAACCACAGAGCCATGCTTAGAACGATGCTGTGTGTCATTCTAAAGGATCCATGAGAGACATGAAAGTAGGAAAATACATGTAATAAGACAAATGATTGACAAAGAGTCTTGGTTCTCTTTGTTAATTTTAAAAAAAATCCAGTTAAAAGCCACTCCTCAATTTATAGTCCCAATTTCAGTTCATTCTTAGAACATCTGTGAACAAATCTATTGAGGTAAGTTGGCAAACTTTTTTTATTGGAAAGCATGCATTAAAAGGGTCTTGCCTAATAATTAGCTAATTAAACATTGTGGAATCCTGTTCAAAGGCAGAGAGCAACAGCAAATTTTCTGTTCTGCATTTCATTATCAATTGCCCACACTGCCTTTAGCTTTGGGGTCTGACAAGCAGACTCATCAGACCAGGCCCTGGGGATTTAAGATGTTATCAGTCCTGGCTGTCTCCTTCAGTGTGTTGAAAGTCACCATTCCTGCAGCTTAAGCAGGAGATGGAGACTTGTTTGCTCCACATCTCAACACAAAGCATTTTATCTGTGACAGGAGCTACAGTGCCAAACTAGACATTGTGGAGACCAAAGCATAGGCACAAATGTTCTGCAAAGCAAAATGATAGCTTGGGAAGAAGGAAATAATTGCAATTTCTGAAGTCCTTATCAGTTTTATCTCAGGCCATATGACTCAGAACTTGCCCTGCAAACCCAGAGGCAAGTGTTTACTGTGTGCTAAAATGCACACACAAATGAAGACTAAGCTCTCTCTCAGGTCTTAACTTGCTTAGCACAGAACACACTAACATCTGTCCCCTTTCTGTACTAAGCTTTTGCTGTTCACCTTCCTCAGGAATATGTACCTTTTAATGTTTCTATTAATTACCTTTGGTAAAAATCTTACTGAGACAAGCCAGTTTCTCTTTCAATGTGTTACTTAATATGTTATCTGACTGAAATAACCCCTCTGGTATCTCTTCACAAATAAAGCATGCATTAGCCATAACTGAGATTTTAGAGTATCTATTAAATAAATGTTAATATTTATAGTAAGAAATGTGTTAATAAAACACCTTAAATCCTAGTCTAGACAAATCTAAGACACGTGCCAGTTTACCACAAATGGTGTACATTTGGAATATCCAAGCTACAGAGTGGGTGTCTCCTGCATTCTTGAGGCTCCATTTCCTAGCCTGATCTGTGTGACGGGAGCCGAGTGAAAAAGGACACACTGCCAAGGAAGCACCAACTACGGCCCCTCTGACCTCCCTGCAATGCTGTGACTGCTGTTCATCTAAGAAAGGTCAGATACTGCTCAAGTACACTGTCAGAACTACTGCCAGCATGACACTTTGTGCCCGAGCATGAGAGCCAGCATGTCAAAAGCTCCCTAAGAGGTAATAAAAACTTACCATTACAATTTTATCATTTACAATTTTATTTGTCCCACTAAAAATACTACAGATGAGCAAAATTCATAATACATTTCCTGATAGGTCTAAATTTAGCTTACAACAACTGTATCATCTTTTGAGTCTCCCAGTCAATGTATTGCTTTGTAAATGGTTTGATCAGAATGGCAGTGAATCATCTGCCTGGATGGCACCACCTTTGCAGACAAACTAAAAGGGACAGTAAGCAATTCCCTGGCAGTGTCAGACTATTGGCTTAATGGAATTAACTGCAGGTCTGGAAAAAGAGATCTGTTTTTCATTGAAAAGTGTTAGTTACAAGAGATGAAGCAGTTAGAGAATTTCTCATGCCAACAAAGTAAAACCAAAACCTTATGGAAGGCTGGAGCCAATACTTACCTTAAAGCTAAAGCTTCTAGGAGAAGAGCTTGAGCTGTACTGCTCAGTTTTTGCTAAGCTGCTGTAATAATTGTCTACTTTGGTATTGGCAGACTTGTTAGAAACTGGATCATCAGTTATTGGACAGATAAAGTAATTGTCTTCATCATCACTATCAGCATCCAGATAATTCGCAGAGCTCTCTGTAGTCGTTCTGGCATTATCAATCCCTTCCATACGAAAAATAAGGTCCTCGTCTGCCATGTTTGCAGGAGGTTGGTTTAACTCCTGCAAGGACTGAAACACCCACTATTCCAAAGCACATGCAAATGAAGGGAAGAAGCTGGGTGGGAGAGAAAAACAAAGAAAATGGTTGTTATTAAAAGCAGAAATTGTGCATGAAACTGATGT
The DNA here is from genome assembly GCA_013396735.1 of Grallaria varia. Classification (NCBI taxonomy): domain Eukaryota; kingdom Metazoa; phylum Chordata; class Aves; order Passeriformes; family Formicariidae; genus Grallaria; species Grallaria varia. Next base: position 67,064 of record VWZG01008885.1, read on the forward strand.
CAGCACACTGGCAGAAAAAAAACCAAAACAAAACCAACACATTTGCATATGGCTCTGTAAAAATAAACCCCAAGTATCTACATGTAGTTCTAACACCTCAGTGCTAACGCTGTGTTTTCAGAAGGCTTTTCGGTTTAAATTGCCACAGAACTGAAAAAAGAAGATAATCAAGTACAGAGCAATACTAGTTCCTATCTCCTCCTCCAAATGTTTTTATTTTTCCTTATTCAAAATGCTGAGTTTAACAACACTAATCTTAGAAACCAGAAGGAGTGTCACCTTGAATACCACAGTCAGACTTTCAAATTTTTTCAGGACAAGTCTTCTCAAAGATATTGCACACAAATTAACAGTCAAATGAGTTAGAGAGGATTATTAGAACAACACAGACAAATTTTCCACCACCTACAAGATTTAAGTTGGCTTTTAGTTCCATAGTCAGCAGTCCACAGTGGAAAGTATGCTGCTGAAAGTAAAGCACATTGCAGAAGAATGAGGTGGAGGAATGATCAAAGCCCTTGGTGGAAGTATACACAGATACTCTGAAAATACTGGCATCTACCAAATAGAGGATTAGTAAGACTTTTCAAAATTTAGCCCCAATGCTGGCTGAGCAACAGCATGTAATTTGAAACAGACACTTCTAAGTGTCACTTTTAGTTCTTCACTTGACGAACAAAATCAGAGATTTTCACACAGCTAGCCTAATAAAACAACCATAAAACAAGGTTTTCAGTTATTCTTCATCCCTTTGCATATTCAGTCTTCTCCTTCCATGAAACCGTATGATAATTACACTCCCAGAGCTGTATGCATAGATGCAGACCTCACTCCAGTTACTGAGAAACTGGTCACCACAGAAACAGTGCCTTAAATTATGGCAGCTTTCACCAGCAACACCATGGTGTTGGGTCCTGCTTTTCTGATGGAGGCAGCATTCCCACATCTCAGCCAGCAACTCAGGTAACCCCAGCCTTCCATTAGGAAGCAACTGCTATGGAAAACCACTGCTGGAGGGGGTCTGAGCCAACTCACCTCACTTTTCACTGACGCAGCTTTGGAGTGCTCATATGACCTGCTCCTCTAGCAAAGACTGTGAGAGCTGTCATTTCTGGAAGGAGGCAGTAACACATACCTGGCAGGCCACCACCATTTTTACCACGATCATCTTTCAAGGGTGTAACAAATATCTGAGGTTAACCTGTACTGCCTGATAGCACACACAGCCTGTGCTGCCTGGTAGCACATACACAGCACATGTAAAACGATGCTCCAAGGACATGACTAATGCAGGATTGTAGCACAGCACTGGACAGCCTCATCACCCACAACTGCTGCCATGCACTCATTTCAGCTCCTGCTGTCACACACATACTGGCAGAGCCGTGGGGCTCACGATGGCTTGAGAAGTAGCAGCAACAGGAATACAGGTTTGTGCAGCAGTGAGTGCAAACATTATGATTCTCGTGACTTGCTGTGCAAACCAAACATCGTCACACAGATCAGTTTCTATTTAAAGCTAATGGTGTTTGTAAAAGTCTCTCAGTTTTTCTTGGAACCATACTTCTTGTAAAGCACTTGTGTTTACTTTGGAAGTGTGTGTACTAAACCCAATCTTCACATAACATACTCTTTAAAACAAATTCAATAACCAAGCTTTAAACTACACAAACACTGCTCCAAACCTCAAAGTTTGATGAAAAGCCTTACAAAAAAGCCTATGCTTCATTCCACGGCTTATATGCTTTTGCATTATGGCATAAAGGTGCAGTATCTAGGAACTCCCGTTACTAGTGCTGCTGTGTTTTGACTATTTAATCTTTAATATCCATTACAGAAGCTTTCCTGGGGCTAAGCAAGGAGGAGATTCAGACTGCACTGAACCAAGCCTGCATATTCACACACAACCTATAATTTAAGCTACCCACTCCAATCCACTTTGAAAATTTATTCCATTTTTTAATCAGCCTTGTACTATGTGATTCAAAATTAAGATAATTTAAAATACAGTCACTTATTAAATCTCCTCAAGTCTCTAGTAATTTTTGTGTTTTCCCAATGCTTGTTTAAAGCCTTTTTCTCACTCTAGTCTTTATTCCCAAGAGCCACATGACCAGGAGGGGCAGGTGAGGTGCAAGGACAATCCACTGTGCTGCCAAGCACCATGAATGTGCGAACACAGATCAACAGAGAGGAAAATCCACATCACAGTGCTGTTAAAACATGACTTTTTTCTTGTAGATGTCTGTTGTTACAAAGCACTCTTGTGTTGGTGGGACTTTCTAAAAAGGCCCCACAGCTGCCTCAGCTTCTAAACCTGCCTTAATTCATCACAAAGAGGTGAATGCTAGGACTCCTCTAGTAGTCAAAATTAGGGACAACTGGAGCATTTCCAGCAATTCCTAACCCATCATTTCAGCTCAGACATGGCCCTCTGCACCTCTTTAGCACAGGACAAGGGAGCAGGAACTGCCTTATAAGTCCTAGCTTCTCTTGTAGAGGAGCATTAAAGCAAGAATGACCCAGCCCTCCCTGGTATAATATTAAATCCCTTTTCGTTTAATACCACATCAGCTGGTGCCATTTAGCAGGATACCTGTAAGAGTAACCAGCAGTTTTTCTTAACCTAAGCAATTATCTAGGCTGCACATCTTAGAAAGTATTATTTCCCTTATGAACTACAGACACAAAGCTATATAACGTGGTCCAGAACAACCCCACTAGCTATCTTAATGTCCTGTAGCACGCTATGAACTACTGTGCTTTCCAAAAACACAACTGATCCTTGCAAAGCAAATGTCAATTCCCATCTGCACCACACACCGCAAGAAAACAGGTTTAGTGAGTCAAGAAATGAGTAGTGATAAAAAACAAGATTAAAAAAACCCAGAGATGTCTCAACTCACTGTCTGCCCCTGAAAACCTTGTCTTACCAAGGAGAGATCTTTTCTGCAGGTGTCACTAGTGCAAATACCACGGCACAAATCACACTCAGTTTGCCTGCATGCACTGCATGAGCCCGAGTGTTAGGGAGCAACGATGCGAAATTCATGAAGCAAATGGGTAAATTCGTCTGCACCAGCTCAGAGTACCAAGCATTTGAGACCTACAACCCCTGTGCAAGGAAACACAATGAGGGTTCAAACACACAAATGGCTTTTAGAGGTACAAGCAGTGAAGCACAGGAACAACGCTTCCGGGTCAAGTCCACACTTCTGCCGAACATGCAAATATATACTATGTCAACAGTACCCAAAACAGGGGGGGTATAAAAAGGGCAGAAAAGGAACTTCCAATACAACTTTAAAAATGCCCTTCCATTGCCATTAATAGCCTTGTCATTTCCAATGGCTTTAAATACACTTATAGCTGACTTCCTGTAAGCATTTGCTCAGTTTCCCACGGTGTTAATGACGCCCATGCCTTATGTGCCTCGAGGCATTTGAGAAATCACCCGAGCACGAGCAGTCCTGGAGCCGCGGCAGCCGGGAACGCTCGGCCCGCGGGCTGTGTCCGCACACACCGGCTGCTCCACGGCCACAGACAGCGCCTGGGCTTTCAGCAGTGTAGGCACTGAAACTACGTGCGCTGTCCTGCAAAAACACGCGGGTGAAACGCTCCACTCCAGGTGCAGGCGCACACGTACGGGGTTATTTTCAGGCCAGCGCAAAGGCTTGGCCGCCGGCCTTTGGCAGGCTCGAACCACCGCGCTGTCGATCACTTCCCGCAATCAAACCCGCAGCCAGGGGCGGCCGCCCAGTCCCGCACCGCCAACAAACCTACCGGGTCAGAGGAGCCCAGAGCCACAGCGCGGCGGGGCGATCCCGCCGTGCCCGCTGCCAGCCGCCGGCCCCAGGAGCGAGGAGAAGCCGCCCCGGCGAAAGGAGGCGGCGGACGGGCAGCAGAAGTGCCCCGCTGAGGGAAGGAGGGAGGAAAAGGGCAGCAGAACCTCTTCGCTGAGGGACGGAGGCGGGAATCGGGCAGCAGAACCTCTTCGCTGAGGGAAGGAGGGAGCAATAGGGCAGCAGAAGTGCCCCGCTGAGGGAAGGACGGAGGAATAGGGCAGCAGAACAGAGCGCCGGGGCAAGGAGGCGGGAATCGGGCACCAGAAACGCTCCGCTGAGGGAAAGAGATAGGCGGGCTGCGGAGCCGCCCCACTGAGGGAAGGGGGTTGGAATCGGGCACCAGAACCGCCCCGCTGAGGGAAGGAGGCAGGAATAGGGCAGGAGAACTGCCCCGCTGAGGGAAGGGAGGCGGTCGGGCAGCAGAATAGCCACGCTGACGGAAGGGAGGCAGGAGAGCAGCGGGGCGTTCCCGATGAGGGAAAGGAGGAGGCAGAGAACAGCCCCTCTGAGGGAAGGAGGCTGGAATAGAGCAGGAGAACCGCCCCGCTGAGGGAAGGGAGGCGGTCGGGCAGCCGAATAGCCACGCTGAGGGAAGGGATGGAGGAGAGCAGCGGGTCCGCCCCGACGAGGGAGGAGGTCCCCGGGGCCTTCCCGATGAGGGAAGGGACGAGGCAGAGAACAGCCCCGCTGAGGGAAGGAGGCCNGGAAGGAGGCTGGAATAGAGCAGGAGAACCGCCCCGCTGAGGGAAGGGAGGCGGTCGGGCAGCCGAATAGCCACGCTGAGGGAAGGGATGGAGGAGAGCAGCGGGTCCGCCCCGACGAGGGAGGAGGTCCCCGGGGCCTTCCCGATGAGGGAAGGGACGAGGCAGAGAACCGCCCCGCTGAGGGAAGGAGGCCGGAATAGGGCAGGAGAACCGCCCCGCTGAGGGAAGGAGGCTGGCAGAGGGCAGG
>VWZG01008885.1:72009-142685 GCA_013396735.1 Grallaria varia
CGCCCACAGCGCGGCCCAGGCGCCGCCTCCCGCCCCCTCAGCGGCCCCCCCGTGCCCCCTCACTCCGCAGTGACGCCGGGACACGGCCGGGCGCTTTATTCCTGTGAGAAACCCGATGAAAATCTGCGGAAAACCCCCGCGCAAATAGCAGCGTCGGGTGTTAGCGGTGCGGGACTCGGGGGGGCAGGAGGAGAGCGGGTGTGCGGGTCTCCGGAGCGCGGTGTCCAAATTGCCTCTCGTTTCTGTTCCTGGCGGTGTCCCGGGGCTGGAAGGCCCCTCTGCACGGCAGAGGGAGCAGCGACTGGGGGGCCTGTGTGCAGTCCAGGCTGGCCTTTCCAGCTGAATTAAATTGCATAATTGCACATCTCCCCGTAAGAAATGGCAGGATTAGGCACCAAATTTCAAGTTCGAAAACCTGCATTTCCCCAAAGCATTTACATTATTCCTAAAACACTGGCTTTCCAGGCTCAAGATGCCCATGTTTAAGCTTTTCCTCAAGCTAGAATTTGTGGAAAATTTAAACAAAACTCTTTATCCTTTCATGGGTTACATGGAAATTAATGTAAATAGGTTCTGGCTTAATTGCATTACTTGTCACCCTGCAAAGAGTCTGCCTCTTTTACTGCTGTTCAATCTCTTATTCATGTAAATAATCCTCATTAGTGCTTTTTCCTGTGAGTAGGGGTTACAGAACTGAGACTGGAAGATGTGAGTACATCCCTCATGACAGACGGATGGTCTCTTGTGGTATCACAGACAGAAAAATGCACAATCCCTGCACTCTCCAAAGAAGAAGGCAACAGAAATGCTGCTGCAGTGCTAGTGCTGTGATAATCTTTGGGAGAAAGATTACCAATATTTAATTAAAAACACACAGAGCAGATGCTCTGACTCTCTGCTAGAAACACCCACCTGCCACCACAATTACTTACATTAATTAAACTGAGTCTTAGCTTGGCAACTGAAGGGAGCAGCACGTGTGTGCAGGAACACTGTCTGTGATTTGAGGGTACCTGTAATTTTGTCAGCAATTTTCAGCACCATTCTGAGGGTGCAGCCCTCATGTGAGAATGTAAAGTGGAGATTTGACCAAGCCCCTGTTTAATGCTGCTTCCTACGGGCACTTTTCTGGGTAGCCTCACATTCCTGCAGAGTTTAAGCTCAAAGACATTTACAGTGTTTGTGATTGTACAGAAAAACCTCCTGTTTGTCTCCCAGCTGTAAATCACAGTGGTAAATATTGGCAATTATCAAAAAGTGAGCACGGTTGCTCCATCAGCCCCAGCATTTGCATCTCCCTGTTTCTTGTGTGGGCAGCCCAGCTGAGCACGCCAGGGAGAGCAGCAGCCAGCAAGGCTGGCATTGGGATACCTCATGGCGGGGCCTGGGAAGAGCACAGACTCCTCAAATGAATTCTGAAGGCCTAGTGGAAGCCAGATGTCTGGTTCCCACTGCAGGACAATGTGTTGATAATGGTTAAAAAATCACCACCTGCTATGGTAGGCTACTGATAACAGTGGACTACTGTTACTGATGAGCACAACTGAACAAGTCGTGGGAGCAGCTGGCTTTAAACTCAGGCAAATGGCACCGTTTGGACTAAAAGAAACCCAGCAGCACACGGCTGAATAATGTCATAAATCCTCATGGAGAGGGTTCTGCTCTATTAGGAACACAGTTAGGATATACCCTCTCAAACAACATCTCATGCATTTAAATAAACCGCTTCTGTTGCAAGGGCGTACTTATTTTCAGATTTAAGCCTGGGGCTTCTCTTCTATTCTCTCTAACATTTTCTTAAAAGAACAATCAGTGATGATGAAGTGTTTTATGAAATACTAAAGATGTGTGTTGAAATCAGATATCGGTCCAGACATGCTGCATCCTCTAGTTTTAGTTTTCTATTTATACATTACCTAGTATATCCTTAACACTGAAAGTTTGACTCACATTATTTCTTTTGGTTTGAAAATACCAAAAATGAAATTTGAAATGGCAAATTAGTGACCTGCAAGACTAATAACATATGTTATTCTTTCATTATGTTCATCTTTGCATACATTTTTTTCCAAGAGCACTGTCACTTGTAAAGTTCCAGTATGCCCGTGTCAAATGAAGTTCCCCTTAGAAATCATTTTTCTAGGGAACAGTGGCTTTTGAAAGGAAAAAGGAAAGCACACCCCAGGTAATACTTTCAGAGCGATTTTGGTTTGTGTTCATTTGAAAAGCCAGATTAAAATATTTCCTGTAAATCAATTTGTGCCTATGACACTCCTGTCTTACAAGATAAACGCAGATGGTCATAAATGTCACTCCAGCCCTATGTCAGGTCATATAACACACATGCATAAAACTTCCAGGAGCACCCGTTCATGACTTCCTATGGGGAGAATAGTAGATACAATTTCTTCATACTGTTTTAATTGTTCAGCATTTAGTCCTGATGTTTTCAGGTCTGTCCACAAAGTAATTACACTAGTATCTCCTGCAGGCCTCCCAGAATATGAGAATTCCTCTTTCTACTCACCGGTGACAGCTTGAATCTGGCTCTGGTTGCCAAACCCAGCTCCCTCATTGAGGTGGACGGGAAAAGCACCCGCTCACACCGTGCCGGGGCTCAGCGGGTGCAGGTAAGGGAGGCACCAACGCGGCAGGACAGGAGCGGTGGAGGGACAGCACTGCCCACCAGCCGCACTTCGTGTTGAGCAGCATCGAGATAAGGGCCTCCCGTTTTGGGTGGGAATGGCTCAGCTGAAGCCACACAGCGATGCCAGCTGAGCAGCTGGCTGGGAAGGCCACCGGCGGGCCGGCAGCTCTGGGGCAGCACCTGTGCTGTGCTGCGGGGGAGAAAACTGCCTCCCTCAGAGCAGGGGGAGAGAAAGAGGCAGGGCTGGAGTGGGGCAGGACGGACTCTCTTCCTGCCCGGGCGGCGTGTGCAGACCTGCGAAGGGCTGCCCTCGGCCCCGCGTGGCCATGGCAAGGCCACCCCCCGCGTGGCAGACCCGCGCCGAGGACGGGCTGGGGCTGATCCTCCGCTGCTGCTGCTGCGGGAAAAGGCCGCCCGGCAGCGCTTTGCGGAGGGGTTCGCCTCTGCCTGCCGCGGGCCAAGTGCCCCGACGGCCTGTTCTCCGGGGCAGGAGGAGGCCGCGGGGGAGGGCGAGGGAGCGGGGCCGTGGGTCCGGGTCAGCGCGGACCACGCGTGCGGATCAGTGCGGGACGCGTGCGGGCAGCGCTGGGCGCGGCAGCGGCGCCACCTGTTGGGGAGCCCCACGGGGCCCCGAACGGGGCCCGGGCTCGGAACCTCCGCCCGAGAGCGACGAGGTCCTGCCCGCTGCAGCAGCCGCGCCGCCGGCACAGGGCGGGTGCCCGGGGGCGTTGTGGTGACGCGGACACGAGTGGGGCAGCGTGCGGGGATGTGCGGGGAGAGCGGCGGCGGCGCCCCGCTGAAACAGGCCTGGCGGGCCGCTCAGGAGCCAGGCGGTAGCGTGGCCGAGTGGTCTAAGGCGCTGGATTTAGGCTCCAGTCATTTCGATGGCGTGGGTTCGAATCCCACCGCTGCCAAGCTGTTTTGTCCCCGCCGCGGCGGCTCCTTTTCGCCGCTCGCTCCGCAGGGCACGCCCGGGGCGCTGGGGCGGGGCTGCCGGTCACGGGAGGTAAGATCCGGTAACCGAGGTTGTTGGGGTAAGTACCAGGGACAGCGGAATGTCTGTGCTAAATGCCGTGTGTCGTTTGCTGTGAAATAACATGAGAGTGGGTGATTTCGGCGTTTCTGTCTCTGCTCTCTGTGTTTGGGTTGCTGCGCTCTGGACTGAGGAGAGGTGTCAGTGCTCTCAGCTTCTCCAGAAATCTCAAATCCCTCTGTAATTATTCCCCCCAGAGCGTGATTCCTCTGCATCTCATCCCTCGTCCTTTACCAGGCTCTCTCCTGTTTGCATCATGGTCTTCAGTGTTCTCTCTCCGTGTTACAGGCTGGAAAAGGTGCAGATGAGAATGGGATTTCTGTGATAAATTCCCACCGTGAGTGGCGGGTGGGTGGGAGCCAGGGCCCATTTTAGCTGAACAGTAATTCAAAAAGCACCTTGTTCACTCGAGCTGCTGTAGGGATTTGCTCAGTATAACTGCTGTACTCCAGAAATTAGGTGCAAAACCACACTTGTACCTCAGATTCAGCTGAGAAGCAACTGAACTGTTTGTTTTTGTCCTCAATAGGTAGAGGAGGTGAAGGAAGCTGTGCAAAGATCCATGCAAACCATAGTGTCAGATTCCTGTACTGTGACATAAACACACGTAACTAATGTAACTTCGTTAGTAACTTCCAATTTAACTAAAATAGCCAGTGTTGACTCACGAAAACCAGCCTGTACACTCTAGGCTGTGACTGCCACGAGGTGCTGTCAGAGGTGGCTCTGCACCAGGGGCAGGGGGTGGTTCTGGAGCAGCATTCAGAGGCACAACACACACTTGAGCAAAGTTTGAAGTACACTTTTATTTTCCCTTGGATGCAGTAATACGTCTAATTCACGCAGCGTGAAGTCTCTGCATGGCTGGTGTGTGTTATTGCAGTAGTCTGTTCTGGCTGTCCTTCACTTGTTCCTCTGTTCCCAAAGTCAGTGGTAGTGAGTTGGGGCAGAAGCTGTGGTCAGTCTTTTTTTATTCAACCATTTTTCTTTAGTGGTAAAGCATTGCAGGCTGGCTGTAGCTCTTGTTCTTTCTGCAGGTTCTCATTTACTTCAGCAATCAATTTGGAAAGTTAGTTTTTTGATAAGAAATAGAAGCAACAGTCTTGACTCTGGTCTGTTTTGGTGATTTGGCCTTAACTTTTTTACTGTATTTTAATTTCTCAGGTACAGCTAGTGATATGTTTCAATTTTGTTTGTAAATCTAAAATAGCTGCCTGTTTACTGGCCAATAATTCCTGTGAAGTTAGGAATAATCCAGGTGACTGAGTATTTGCAGTTTATACCAGTCAGTGTTGTTTTTCTTTTAAAGAATGTAAAACTGAAAGGCTGTAAAATCCTAAAGAAAGGAAGATCAAACTTAAACTAACAATTAAAGTAATCAAAACTTTGAGGAGGATGTGATCATCGTGATCTTTTGGTCTGGATTTAATGAAGTGGTCCATGGAATCAGCAAACAAACTTCTTTGGCCTGTACCCCAGCTGAGCCTGTGCCTTGTCTATTCGAAATATGTGAGTTACAGAAATGTTCAGTACCTACAGGGCAAAGGAGTCAACATACAAAGGCATGAACACACAGGCAGTTGGAACAAACTGCAAGGAGTAGCAAAGACACAGTTAAAGGAAATGTAAAATAACCTCCCCCAACATTATATCAGTGTCTTACCACATACATCACATTATTTTTAAATTGTTCACTCAAAAGGAGAAAGCCCAAAGAGGCAATGATAGTGGCAGAACAGAAGCTCTAAGACTTGAAAACACCCACAAAAAAAAAAAAATTGTGCAAAAGTTGTCTTGTTTACGTACCCAGGGGAGCAGATCAAAGCCATCCCTGAGCCTCCAAGGCCCCTGCCAAAGCCCTACAAGATACTGGCCCTTGGCAGGAAGGAGCTGAAGCAGCCTCTCCCCAATTGCAAGCACAAGCTCTTTATCTTTTCAAAAATCATGGCAATGAGCATAATATAGTGCCTAAATTGTACATGTATTTGCTCCAGTGTTGGAAATTGGAAGCTGATGTAGCACTGTGTGGATTTTACTTTCTACTGAATTAAAGTGTACCTCAGTATTAATATGTATGTATCCCATGGGAATTATGGGGAGTTTACAAACACAGACTTTACCTCATTTCTGGTCAGCAGTGGGGACAGTTCAACAATGGGTTTCAGCATCAGATAAAGGTAATTCCATTCCTGTGGCTGTGTAATGAAAGATTTCTACTTGATGTAAGAACAGTAATTGCTTTGTCGTGATGATTGTGGCATATCTCACACTGTAAGTGCTTGTGAAGGACCATCACAGACCTGACAGCTCAGGGCACTATTACCAACATCATCAGACTACTTGCTCACAAAGGGCTGGATTTAATCTTATTTATTGTCCTTGTGGGAAGAGGGTCTGGAGGGTTGGGCACAGGTCTAATGAAAGAGTCACGAGACTTCATAACAATTGTGGCAACAACAGAGAACTCAGTGGGATTCTGTTTGAGCTGCACATGGGGGCTGATTCCAGAGACATTTACCCACGCAGCAAAGCAGACACTCTTCAGCAAATTTCATGAAGTCATGGGCTTTTACATGTAACTTGTAATACTTACACCATTAACACCATAAAACTATACATCTTTAAATCCTACATAAAACCTGGTTTTGGTTTTGTGGGACTTAAGAGATCACTCTGGTTTCAACATAACTGTACAGAGTTGAACTTCACACTAGATGAGACTACACGTGTGGAGTGTTCCACCTCCTGGAAGATTTGATAAGACCATTCTTAAGTGACCTTCACATGACTACATTGTATCTTTGTGTGACCCAAAGGCTGTGGTAGCAGTACTCTGAAATAAATTAATTTCACTGTCTTAAAAAACAATACATACCAAAAGGTGTTGCATTAGTAGTTGGATATTAAGTTGGGAGAATCAGAACATGCAAAATAGCAAAGTAAAATTCAATGAAGTCATGCCAGAATAGTTATGGTCCTGCTATGGCACAGGATCAAAATGGAACATTTGGAACACTGAGTGGCTCTAATTTCATTGACAAATGCAGAACTGTGTATTGGTCCTAAAATTAAGACGGGCTTTGATGTGAAGAGCTGCCAGAGAAATGAGGAAAAAACCTTTTTTTTTTTTTAACAAAATAATTCTATTGGGATGAAATGCCTTTCAGTGACTTTCTCTTAGAGCTCTCTGCAAGTATCAAGTGAAGAGAGACTTTTTCTGTAAGTTGTCTACAGCTAAATTTAGCTCAGTATCACTTGGTCACAGGATCATGTTGCACTTTACATTAATTTGTTTTGCACTGGCAGTTATAGTATCTCACAGGTGAGCTTAAGCACTCAAGTGTATAACTGGCTTCCTCAACATGGAAAACTTTGGGAAGCACTAATAAATAATTCCAGGCTGTAGTATCAGGTGCCTACTTCAGATTTTAATATATAACTCAAGGGTTTGTGGGGAGTGTAACGATTTAATCAGCATTCAATTAACGTTTTACTTCTTTTACATAAGACAAGTGACATTTAACACATTTTTTTTAATTTATAGCTGTATTAATATTTTCTATTAACATACTGAGCTCATTGCTACCATGCTAAAGCCTTTCACTGACATTGTGGGAACTTAAAACCAATTAAAAGTAATTTTTAAGTGAAAATAGTTTGGTTTGTGAGAGCGGGTTGATAATTTCATAATTGCTGGGCAATCTTGTCCCCAAAGGATTGATACAGGACACAGGATGTTAGGGAGGAACTGGGAAGGAGTAAATTCTACCATGAATTCATGCTCATACCTGCTGGTGGAGTTCCATCAGTTGCCAGTACCATTTGTTCTGCAATGGATTTGGTTCTGGAATAATGATCAACGTACTACAGAAGAAAAGCAAATATGTTTTTTTTCTGTTCTTGGAATGTCAGAACAAAGGGGCATCTCTTCTCCATTAGTTTTTACTTCGCAAATGGCAACAAATACCTCAAAATACAGAAGCCTTGAGTGTTGATTAGATTTCGGGTAAAACACATGCATACTGCTAAGGTAAGGAGGCATTTTTGTTTATGCAAATCTGGTTAATTAATTTCAGCACATTTGAGAAGCAATAAATATATGTATACTTTGAATGCTGCCAGGAATGTAATTGATCGCTACTTTGTAATCTGGATTTCTTCAGGTAATGGAAAAGTCAAAAGCCAAGTTTTGAAGACATTACACTTGGTCTGAAGTATTCTGTTCACTTTTGTGCGGCACTGTCCCAGAGAAATATTATTTGGAATATTAATAAAAATATTATTCAATATCTTCTTTCCGTCTCTACTTCTTGAAAGACTGTGTAGTAGTTGATGCAGAGAGGAGGGACACAAAAGCTGTGTATGCAAAGCACCTGCAAGTACCTTCTCCTTTTTAATTAAATGCAATAAAACCATATAAAAGCAGGCCGCTTTTCCAGATCAGCTCTACATTGAATATATGTCATTTTCAGCAAGGGAGAAACAGAAAAATCATCTAGATAATTAATAGCTAAAGAGGCACCAAGCCATATAACACAATCCTTTTGTCCAGGTGGAATTTCCTTGATGTTAATGGGACACTGTGTGAGTTATTTGACAAAATGAAGGCCTTAATATGAAACAAAGAAATATATACTGCAATGTACATAAAACTGATGTGCCAAGGCTGTGAATAGCATCTACAAAAAGGGTAAAGAGTTTTCTTTCTTCTTTCAGTGAATCACAGAATGGTATAGGTTGGAAGGGACCTCAGAGATCATCTTGTTCTAACCCCCTTGCCATGGGCAGGGACACCTTCCACTAGACCAGGTTGCCCAAACTCTCATCCAACCTGGTTTTCTTTGTGCCTGGATTCTGGCATCAGGTGAAACATTGCCATAAAAACTCCAGGCTTTTTCAGAAATGAGAAAATAAACAAAGAGGAAAGTTGAAAATATGATACAACCAAAATATCTTGTCAAGTGGAAAATATGGCACAGTTTCCTCATCCCCATCTTCAACAGGAAGGCCTCCAAACACACATTCACCGTGCTGGTGTAGATCAGCTGAGAGATGTTATGTTGTTTGCAGGCTGCAGCAACATACAAAGGAAATTACTTTATGGAAGATGAAACAGTGCGGGGACAAAAGTTTGTATGACCTTTTTCTGAGCAATTGTCAAATCTTAAAAGGGAAAAATCTTTCCATTCTATGATTGGTGAGTTGAAACGCAAAGCATATTTCAAGGGAAGACATTAGTGTAGAACCAAGTTCTTTATTCTCTGGCACATCCTAGTCTGGCAGATCACACCCTGGTAGAATGGAGCATAAAAAGCAATAACAGGTTTCCTCATCTTCTGCCAACAATGTAAAGTATTTGGTAACAAACAAGGTATGCCAAACCCACCAGCTGGGTTTCTCTAAATGGCATATGATATGCTCTAACACCCAGTGGCACAGTTGCATACTTACCATCAATGATGAATCTTGTTCTGTTAATGTTTATAGATCCAATCCATTCTTTCTGCCGCTAGGAAAAAAAAGAAATTGTGCATTTTTAAATACATATTAAATTCATTATGGGGATGTCATAATGTCCCCAAATAAGGGTAATTAATTTAGCGCTTTGATTATAAAAAAGATCATTTAGACTTGTTTCTGACTTCACGTAGTCAAATCATTATTTTTAAACTATGCCTGTATTTTTCTTGTGGTTTTGCAGACTAGTAAAAATTAGCTTCTCGTTGAAGCAAAGAGAATCGCAGTGCTTCCAAGAATACATGTCCAGGTGTCAGTATGTTAAATAACTGTGTTTCAGCAGCAGTTCAGTGTTGAATTGCCTCTGCCCAGAGCAATTCCCACTGTGCACTGCTCAGTGGCAAATAGCTCTGAGTGAGCTGTTATATCCAGACAGCGTAATTACTGATGTTTCTTTTATTAAGTAAGGTAAGAAAGGGGTGTGCGTGTGTCTGTAACTCTAATCATAACAATTGTGAGTCAGAGTACATTCTTACAGCTTTTTGCCTTGACTTGAAATACAGCATTTGTTGTAGATATATAAAATTTACAGCTGAGTTCAAGTTTTATTTCTCCTAGCAACCTTACACCTAGGAACCAGCCTCCCTTGTCTTTCCTTTTGTCTTCACACTATTTCAGAGCTCTTCAATGCCATTTCTACCTCAAACACTCTCCCAGGGTGCTGGTGGATCTTCTAATGGAGAGGAAATTCTTCTGCAAGCAGCCTGCTTGTAGGTTGCACTCCAGTTTGCACAGAGCAATTTACCAAAACACCAGGGACGCATGAAGAGATAAAAATCTATCATGCAGTGTTACAGCATCTAATCTGTCACCCTCAGTGTGGTCAGTCACACATTAAAAACAGAAGGTATTTGGACTCACTTGCTCTTTGCCTGACATTCCACATGAAGCTACATGAAACACACAGTCAGCCCCTTCACACGTTGCAAGTATGGTGTGGTAATTCCTGAGATCTGCCTGTAACATGTAAGAAAAGATATTTGGACTTGAAATCAAAGCTGCAGGTGAGCATTTATCATACAGTGAGTTAGCACAGAGGGAATCCATCTATATAGTGCATATATAGAATTGTACTTGCCGTACATCCTGGCACTGAAAACTGGGCCCGCCTCAGTACTTGCTGATAATCATACCTTTCTTCCATAGAACCCAAAGGACTTTAAAGACATTCATGAAGCTTCATAGTACTCCTGTGCTTGTCCTACAGCTGATTAAACTAAGGCACAGATGAGGGCAGGGTCCTGAGGAGGTGGGAGCAGAACTGCTCCATGCTATGTGTTACAGTTTCACGGTTTTCCTTATTTCAAATATACTAAAATGAGTTCACTAAAATTCGTGTGGGATGTTCACACAGTCAAAAAGTTTATTGAAATTTGAAATAATTGGCTATCACATATTTTGATTCTGTGAAAACTAAAACATTATGGAAAAGGAAAATTAACTTACTTTGACTATTGGGAAAATATTAATGATCATACCTGGACACACATCACTCCACTGGGAATTTCCTAAATAGGCTCGTGCATGTCATAGAGAACAACAGAAGCTCCTGTGCTGGCAAGAGTACATCCCAGCTTGTATCCAAAATAGCCAGCACCTCCTGTTGGGGCTGTTGTCACCCTGGGGGCCACGGGGTCTGCGAGCTGCCACCATCTGCCCAGGCTCCCACCCCCGCCATCCTCCTCGGGGGTCTGCAGAGCTCCTGGGGCCCCCCTCATCTCATTCCGCAGCATCTCTGGCACCCCACTGCACCCCCAGGCTCTCACAGCGTCCCTGGGTCCCGCTCACCTGGCAGCATCTTTGGGATCCCACAGCATCTCTGGGTCCTCCTCACCTGGTGGCATCTTTGGGATCCTCCTCACCTGGCAGCATCTTTGGGATCCCACAGCATCTCTGGGTCCTCCTCACCTGGTGGCATCTTTGGGATCCTCCTCACCTGGCAGCATCTTTGGGATCCCACAGCATCCCTGGGTCCTGCTCACCTAGCAGCATCTTTGGGTTGCACAACCTCCCTGGGTTTCTGCACAGCATCCCTGTGCTGGCTCTTACTTCCAAATGTCTTCACACGCATCCCTGTGCTGGTAGTGAGGGCTCGGTCCACACTGAGATACCTGTTGAATGGGTTGTTGAGAAAAAAACCCCAGCTCCTGTTTACTGGCTGGACAGCTGGAGGCAGAACAGGGCTCAGAGAGGTGCAGACCATTAGAGATACCTGCGAAACAGCAGGAATTCCCAAAGTGGAGGAAATAATCCTGAACAAATAGGCACTCACTGAGGTCCCTGACCACCTGAGCCAGCAGTGGGTCCCCCTGTGGTCATTCGAGCCTGTGAGGATGTCAAATATGTCAGGAGCTGCAGAATTTCAGAGTTACCCATTCCAGGCAAAAATTAAGCTTTGAACAAATTTACCTCTTCTGTTATGGCTGTGCCATGTCTGAATAATCATATTAAATTTTAATCATTTAAAGACACACTGCAGTTATGTTAGTGCAGAAGTAACTCAGACAAGAGCCAGTTCAAACTCAGACTCAGTAAAGACCCACAGAAATGAGACAGCTGGCTATTCCCAACCAGTACTGAGAGTTGTCTTGAAACCTCAAATAAGAATGATCAATCATGGAATGAAGCCAGTTAGTGTTAATCAGCACTGCTACACCAGTGATGTAAAAAGCATCTTACCTGAAGTAACAAATCAGAGATTTGATGTTCCAGGACTGAAATGGTGGGACTCCACAGGGACCTGCAACCACAAAGCCAGAGAATTGCTGGTTTAGTCCTTACTGAGCCGCATCCAAACAAAGGCCACAGCCTGTACTCTTATGCTGCTGTAATCAGGGATGCAGTCCTCAGCTATTACTCCAATAAAAGTTACAGGAAAGATTTAAAAATAACAAATTTAAAAGCAAATTGAATGTTTGTGTGCAGCTAAAATGCTTATGCTGGCAAGTAACTTTACATTTGTTTTCTATTCTGCATTTCTGCAGAGTAAAGGCTCACATGGTGCTTCCTGCAGTTCTTGCTGGGCTGTCCATCAGCTGCACCTCTAAAGTGAGAAATTGTGAATTAATCAAATTTGGATAAAGGTCTTGTAGACAAGGAGTTTCTTTCAACTTCATGACAAGGGGTAGTCAGGAATAGGAGAGAGGGTTGAGCAGTGCCACTGCTAAAGGAGATATACAGTGGGAGCTCACTTTGTATGGACATGGAACAGCTCTAAATGCAAGTCCGTAAGGGTTTTAGTGCTTTCACTGCACACAGAACTATTTGTTTAAAGGAAAAAATAGAGTAAAACAAATCTTTGCTCACACAAGCTGCAGGGGTAGTTGTGGTTGCTCACCCATTTTCCTGTCACTCTGTATTGCCTTCTACCTGTAACCTTTATCCTTGTAGTGATGCTGTCAGCTCCCTGTGTACCCTGGAGATGAGAGTGAATCTCCATAAACTTACTGGTCTGAAAAATCCTGTAAAATGCTAACAAAAGGTACAATAAATACAGAATGGAGATAAATCACATGGCAGAGTTTTTCCATCACTCTCTTTTGTGACCTACCCTGGCAAATCCAGTTCTCCTGATCCATGTGGGGTGCAAGACAGGGAGCAATTGCTTTCTGGTCAGAGCAAAGCTGGTTCCTGAGAAAAACCTTGTAACCTCATTTAGATTCATCTGATCAACACTTGTTATGTACATGTAGCACATGTAGCTCACATAGTCCAATCCACTCAAGAAGAAACAAATACAAGTCTTAAGAAGGGGGAAAAGAGAAAGGTTGGATTCTCACTCATGCCTTGGTGCTTGGTTTGCCTGCTCACCCCAACATGGCAGTTTCCTGCAGGCACAGCATGTGCCAGCACTGGTACAGGATTATGGATAACGGGACTCCAGGGAGCAGTAACACTTTGCTGAACCCCAAGATCTTAAGTGTCCTTCCTCCCCCTTCTCACAAGCACCTTAAAAAGAGTATTTGGTTCAGTTATTATTTATTACTGCTTTGAATGTACATTATTTGATTTACAAGCACAATATTATTACATTTTTACAAAGCTTTTAAACAATAAAATTATTTTACATAAATACGATTTTCAGTCCTTTCACCACCTGTTATTTATAAATATTTAATTTCCATATTTTGATACTGTTTCCCAGGTCTCCATAATTCCTCAGACTTACAGACAGCAGCTGTAGCAGCAGCTTCATCAGAATTCTTTAGTTATCCTTTTCTTCACTGGAGCTACTGGACTTGCTGCAGCACCACAGTCCTATGATGGTTCCTCTTCTTCCAACTTCTCACCCTTCTGAATTATCATTTTTAGAAAATCCATCTCAACATGAAGGAATCAATTAACGAAGATCCATTAAAATTATTCCTGCACCTGTCAGTGGTGAACTCCTTCAACTTGTCACTGTGTTGTTCCTGGGAAACATCTCCTGCTGTGTCCCATGTTTTCACTTTTGTGGTTGTTTTTTGTTTGTTTTTTCCTTTCTTAATGAGATCAGAGAGGTGCCATCATAGTAATAACAATAACAAAGTCCATAGTGGCTGAGGAATGTACAATGACCAGATCATTAATACTTAAACAAAATGAGGTTTTCTGGAACAGGTGGAGTGTTATTTCATTTTAGAAGAAAGAAAGAATGATAAAACTTAACATAATGCCAAAAACAAACACCATTTTAAGGAATGTGTGATCTTCTTGGCATGTAGGTCTTGTTTTAAGATAATGATCCACAGAATCAGCAAATGAGAATTTCTTTGGTTTGTAACCAAGTTGATTTCGTGCCTTGTCTATTCGGAAAGTGTGAGTTACAGTAACGTTCCACACCTGAAATCCAAAAGGACACTTATGGAAGTGACTTTAATATCAGATTTTCTAGATCTCAGATGAAAATATACCAACAATGATATTACAATGGAAACAGAACAGAAAACAACTCTAAAGCAGAGAACCCTGTCTGCATCCAAAGGGCATATCATGTACTTCATGAGAGTTTTGATCAGAAATACATAAACATTCTCTTTTTATATATTTACCTCATTCCTTGTCAAGAAAGGTGTAAAGCTAAAAACTGGCTTCAGTATCAGGTGCAGATATTCCATCACAGTGGCTGGAAACAGAAAGTTACTTAATGAGACAGACATCTGGATAACAATAAACAGTGCTGACAATGCACATTCTGTAATTCCTGCGGATATCAGAGGATGCAATTTGGGTTGCAGAAGCCAGGATTTAATTTATAAAGTACGTGATGGACTCAGTTTATGAATAGCCTTTAAAATTTATCTGGTAATTAATGCCAAATGGCACAAGTGATTATTATTAATTCGAATAACGTTAAGTCATTTAATTCCTACAGTTTGGGTCCCTGCATTTTATAAAACCACTATGTAGGCTTTATATGAATAAACGCCCCCCCCAACCCACAATAATTAAGAATGTGTTTTGGTTTTTTACCTGCTATATGAACCAGGAGAACAGGAATATGAATCCAAGGTTTCCTGTAGCCTAATTTTTCAAACTAGAAAAGGTATAAAAGGAAAGAATAACAGAACTTGTACCAAATTGAGGGTGTCAATGAAACGCGAAATGGGGTGGGGGGGAAACAACAAATGTTGATAAAACATGTATCTGAACTTTATTCCAGATACTCTTCCTATCAATACAGGTGGTAAGAAATGCAATTGAAACCCACCATTTCTTCTTTGGTGCCCACCTCCTACCCTTCAACTGCAGTATAGTAAAGGGAAGCAAGACTATTTTCCAAGGGGCAAGTGACCCAGACTGGAATCCTTCCCTACAGTTATATACAGGCCCATTGTTCTACTGCAATCATTTTCCCAGAAGATTTCTCTTGTGTTGGCATCGTAGGATCAAAACTTTGGCATGCTCCTAAAATCCCAGCCTGATGTTTACGAAAATACAATGTTGTCTCTTTTTAGCTTCTAAGGTAAGACTCTGAACAGGCTTCCCTTGTGTGCTGCAGTTGATGGTAGGACAGAGAGAAGCAGTGGCTCCAAAAAATCTGCCAGATGCCAATGGCAGAACTTGCCCTGCACTGTGAGTTTGCTGCACAGAAATGCTGCTGTTCTGCAGCAGGTTCTCTACCTCTTGGCTAAATTATTTCTAAGCAGTAAGGCCAAATTCCACAGCTATGAATTCCCAAAACTTCCCCTTAAAGCCAGGGGAACTTTGGGATACATGCAGGGAGAACAGGACTGAGTTTAATGTTAAGTAATTCAGTAATTCATGTGCCCTGAACTTCATTTAGTTCCTATGGTTTTCAGTCAGTGGTAGGAGCAGTGCCCGTGTGGCGCATCTGGGCTGAGCGTGTGCAACACGTACCAAGGGCACGACCCACTCAGAGAAAATCACATTTTCACCATCATGGATGTAATATGCCTGGCCACTCTGGTAAAGAAGCAGAGAAGAACAGTTAGAAAAACACTATACATAGGATGGCATTGTTTTCTCTCTCATACCTACCTATGCCTTGGTTTTGTGAGTAACACACCAGCATGGACATAGTGAGTGTGCACAGAGCAGCTCAGCAAACTGCCTGCACTGCACTTCACTGTGCTCTCAGACACACTTTTGGGGAACCCCATGTGGTAGTAGAGCTCCTCATGATTAAGCACAGTGTAATACAGATCAGCAGCTACTGCAATACTGTCAGTTCTCTAAATTTCACACACCTAGGATTTTCAAGAGAATAACAGGATATATAGATTTGTATGATGGTGACTATATTAAGGTAAAAATGCTGTTTCCTCCAATAAACCAGGAAATTATGTATTTTCAAAGCAGAAAAAAAAAATCATCAAAACATTAGCCAAATGTGTTTGCATTTGCACTGTCCATGTGCTTCCGGAGCCACACACTGTTTTTGTGAATTTAGCATGACTTTTTGGAGTCTTTGATCTCAAAACACCAAAAATTAAACCTGTTTGAGAGCTAGAGCTGCTGGGACACCATGATTATATTGTTTACTTACAGCTACATAACCCTTCTCAGGGGTGAGAGCCTCAGCAGCCAGTAAGTGAGCTTGTACTAGATTTCCTATGTGAACCCAGTTCATCTGAACTTCGTGATTCCCAAACTTGAAATTAAAAAGTCTCCGCTGGATATTTATCTGTAGAAACAGAAAACATGAGATAACTATGTAATTCCTTTATTATGCAGTATAACATTCATTTTGCCTCAGCCCAAATACTTAGAATTTGCTATATTTGTGTACAATTAGAGCACAAGAAACGTGCCACAAGGAAAAACCCCAACTAGCTGGTGGTTTCATAAAGACTGTTGCACTAATAGACAGTGGCACAATATGTTGACATTATAGTGTTTAGCAGAAACTAAAGTGTATCTTTAAAAGACACTATTTAATTAAATGATCAGGGATGCAAACCTAGTTCTTCTACCATGGCATTTCAGCCTTTGATGCTTTCCTTTTCACTGAAACTCGATCCTGGCCATGTCTGGAGTGCTCGGTTCCTGCTCTCTGTTACCCTGCATCACATCACCTGTCCCCAAGCTTTCACAACAGCCTTCCTGGAGGAACGGTTAAGAACTGCAATCAAGGTACTTCCACTTGTGTTATGCCCTTACAACTACTTGTGGTGTCCTCCAGAGCTGACTACAAAACACATACAGCTACTCGAGGCAGGTGCTGCTGCTCTTCTGGTCCGTAGATGCCCGGGGGGCGAAGCACACACGTGTGGAGCTTGTCCCCTCCTGGGAGAGAGAACAACATGGCACTTTCAGACAGCTTGGACATCATATGTCTGACACATATTGTCTGAATTTTACACTGTCAAAATGAAGGCTCAGTCTGACCATTCTGTGTGATTTGGCTCCCCAGGAAGTTGATTTCATTTCCTTATAAAACTGGATTCAGTAGCAGTGAAAGACCTGAGTTTTAGCAGCCTGAAAAACCAAATCACACAGAAGAGTTTGAATAGGAACAGGACAAATCAAACTTTCATCCTAGCTGATTAACTTTTACTGTTTATTACAGAGATGACATTCCAACTCATATTTGTCCATCCCTGTAGACCCCTGCAATATTGGAAGCAGATAATTTTGTTTGCTGTATCCAGGCACCTGGCTCACTTGCAGTGCAGGGGCACCACAAAGCAATAGAAGAGGTCCTCTAAACAGAGGCTTTTCAATGAGTTTGAATATTTCAAATCAAAATGAATACTTTAAGTTTGACATGTGAATCAGTCAGCAGACCCCTCTGACTCCTGAGAACAAGCACAAGGACACCTTTTATATGGCCAAGAGTAACAGATGGTAGGTACTTGCTCAGGAGTTAGTCAAGGATGCTAAAATTGAAACTCTGCCTAATTTATGTTTGTCAACTTTTCCGCTAAGAGAAATCAGTGGGAATAGCAAAATATGTCTCTAAAAGCAAAGATAAATATTTTCCTTGCCACATGGAGATAGATTTTTAGCCATAGCTATTTATGCAGGTGCAACTTCAGAAGCAAACATATCCCTGGTATTGTCAACGTGTTTAAGAACTGCAGCTGTTCTTGCCAGACATCAAGAGTCTTCAGGATTACAAGAATGACCCACTGGACAGTGTTTACAGATTGGAATTATCAGAGAGGCTAAAAATGATATACTGAATGGGGAATGAAAGCACAAATCCTGTATCTGTTGTTACATTGGTAAACTTTTAAGAGGATTCATAGAAGTAAGGTTAAATTTTCTGAATTGTCTCATCCATTGTTTGCATATAATCTCCTATCTGTCCAGGTACTCACAAAATTAATTATCCACCAAGGGGAAAAGCAGAAACAAAATAAATTCTTATTTCAGTTAAAGTATTCAATTTATTGATAAATGAGCAACAATAGAAAGGGAATACCGATTAGTAGTACTAATGATGGGAAAACCCCAAATGCTTTATATGTACCTTTTAGTAAAGTTCCATTTGCAGCAAGAACCATTTGGTCTGCAATTGCCTTGGTTCTAGAATAATGATTAAATTGCTATAAAGAAAGGCATAATACAATCATTTAATCACATTATTGCATCTGTAAAGGCAAATACTGTTTATGACTGATAACATTTCAATCTAGCCAGCTCCTAGATATCAGCTGAGCAAAACAAACCTAGAAATAACAAGATTTAGCAAATATATACTTTGTTCATGACAAAGAAATTTATCAGACATATTTTAGTGGTAGAAGTTTAGCTTCAGAGTGCATTTAAGTCCACTAATATTTACTTAACTCACTTTTTGTGCTGGTTGTAGTGACAAAATTACTACCAAGACGAATGTTCTGGTGGGACATATTTTTTCAAATTATCCATTTTGAATTGAAGAAAGTTTTTTTAAAACAGTAAGTTAAATATGAAACTAAAAATTCAGATTTTCTAAAAAACATTTCAATTTCTTATTGAAGGTATTTGGAGAGTCATAAATTATTCTCTCCCAAATAATATCTTTTAGTCTTAACTTTAAAACTTGCACCCAAGTGTATTTAAACAATAGTATTCTGGACACAGCTGGCACATGCTGGTTTAGTGATAAATAGCTTCATGTGGAAAGCTAATCTGTTGAATTCTGTATTGCCATATTTTATATTGGAAAATACAGCTAAAAGCCTCTCTGTGGAAAATTCTCAGGTGGTTTAATCCATGTGCTCCCCTCCCTCCGAGCCCCAACTCATCTCCTGCTTGCAATGCCAAGGTCACCACTGGGGAAAACACAGGATGACATCCATGTGCTCAGACATTTGTGGCTCAGACCCGTCCAACTCCTTGCAGATTCCTGAGCTACTCTCCCAGGGTTCTCAGGAGCTGTGCAGGCAGGGCACAGACACACCCACAGAGTCTCATTCAGGATTCCTGGACACAGGATGGGCATTCCAAAATTACAGCCTGGAGCTGCTGGGAGCAGTAAAGGACAGGCACAATGCACTGAGCTGCTGATTTTGGCTAGAAAAAAACTTTCCTCAGTGATCATGGAAAGAAGGACATGGGGTTTCAGAGCAGCTGTGGGGTGACTGTAACTACTTCCTTGCAGCAAGAAAGCAAGGTTTGGGACTTCGGAGAAGCAAAACCACATGTGATAAAGAGGTAGAGTTTGATATTTAAAAATATTCTTCAATGGAAAGTCTCACAGGGGCCATAACAATCAGTATTTACATAGTAGGTGGTCACCTGACAGCCCTTCCTCTTCAAATGTTCTTGTTAAATGTCACATTCCACTTCCCTCAGTCATTTGTAGGTGTTTCATCATTTCACATCTGTCTAGTTAGAGCAGATTAAAGCCTCTATGATTCAATATTGCTTCATTGATCACGGGTCAATTTATATTCATGAAAAACAATTTCATGGAATTTGATGTGATCTACAGCTCCTGCCCTCAGAACAGCCCTCATACAATCTGCTCTTCCAAGCACAGGAAATCTGCACCATCACATGAACAACCGACCTTTTCCAGTGGAAAATACGGCACAGTTTCTTCATCTCCTTCTTCAATAGGATTCCCTCCAAACACCACATTCACTGTACTGGTGTATATCAGCCTAGGGATGTTTCTTTGTTTGCAGACTACAGTGATACAGAAAATAAATTATTTTAAAACAAAAACAGAGTGAGAAATAACACATGGACTGGCATGTGTGAAAACAAACATTGCACTTCCAGAAAAACAGTGATATTTGAATTTTAACATTAACTTATCATTTAATGAAGTATTATCTTGCATTCAGCTGGAATTTTTCATCACAAATGTCTGCTATGCAAACATTACACACTGTGGTCACCACATGCTTTATGACTAGGTAAATAACCATGTCACCACTGGATTGGAGTCACCAATTGGATAGAGGAATCCTTGTGGAGGAAAAATTCCTCCTTTGGAAACATTCCTAAGAACATGTTCATTTTACAAATGGAGCCAAATGGAGATGAGTAAGAACATTTGTTGTGGTATAGCACTGCCAGTATATAATCAGTAGTGCTTTAAATACAAATGAAACTAATGTTCTTTACTAAACAAAGCCTTGACTGGGGATTCCAGTCTTGTGTCAAGATATTATAGCTAAATTCTGCTGCATATATATAATTGCAAGCTTGAATTACAGATTTCCTTTTAATTTAACAATATTTCTAAAGCTCAAAAGAATTAATATTCAAAATCAGGAATTTTTAGCATCTGCAGAGCTGTCTGTTCAGCTGGCTCATTGGCTCCTTTCAAAAATAATTAATATAATTATTGCGTTGTAAATATTTGGAACAAAATACAGTAACAACATCTGTTATTAAAATGCCAATGAACAGGTTCATGCTTCTCCCAGACTCTTGATGGGAGCCTATGGAAATTCGACATGACGTGTTTTGGTGGGTTTAGAGGCTGGGGTAGGAAAAACGGAATATGTGGGAACCTCTTCCCTTCAACTCATGTACAATTTTATTGCCTACTATTCCCCTTTGCTTTTTTTTCAGTAATAACATACAGGCAGCATGAAAATTGGTCTAAATAAAAACTACTTTTGCAATTTTGCTTTTTTGATTATTTTTTTCCAATTTGGTTTTTATGGGAAAAACAAGGAGAAAGCAGCTTTGGTATTTACAATACACTTGGAAACATTCTTTCTGGAATTGAATACACAGAAAGAAATCTACTGGCATTTCCCAGAAACAGTAGTTAAAATCAGCATGTAATAAAAAGAATCACAGATGAGCAGAAAGGATAGAAAGGTTTCTATATTAATGTGATAAAATAATAGTTAAATACACTTACTCCTCTGTGGGACCTGTTACCAAATGTTTACAACATAACAAACAGCACATCATCTCTCATGTTACTTCTGGGAGGAAAGAGGGCACTGCACACCTAATCTAGTTTTACATCATACTCTGAAAGGAGGGAGAGAAGAGCCTCATTTTACTACCCGATCTCCACAGGGAACATCCAGTTAGAAGGTTTTTTAAATTCATGGTTTGGATGAGATGCAAAGAAAGAAAAACTTGGTACATACCTTCAATTATTATTTTTGTGCCTCCAACATTTATGGATTCAATCTGATCTTTCTTTTGAAGCTGAAAATAGAGTTTGCACACAATTTAATTATTGCGAATGTGACTTGTTCAGTTATAATTGTTACAACTGCCAGATCTAGAACAGCTGATGCCTTTTCGCAATGGGTATGTTACAGTTCTATCTCTCTGATAGGGGTGTCAAACAGTTCTCATTGTTTTTGTCTTGTTCAGTTGAAAAATAAAAGATATAATTTCCTTTTAAATGCATTTTAAGTGCTTCAATATTTTGTCACCCCCAGGATAATCCATGACAGAAACAAGAATGACAGGTGGGGGTTTTGCTTCCTGAAAGCTCCCACAGAATGTTGTTCCAAACTGTTCTGTTTCTAGAAATAAATTAGCAGTTTCAGGACTTTTTTGATAACAGCTTCTGTAAATATCACTGTTATTCAGCACAACACACTGATCTCTTGGTTTGGTTCCTCATGACTGAGTTCAAGAAGAAAATGCATTACCATTAGTTCTAGAGCAGGATTGTCACACTTCAGATTAGAGACAAAGGATAAGCCACCTTCTCCAAGACCTTAAAACTAAGATCTCATTTTTCTCGAATATTTTGTAGTACATTAGCTTCATGCTTTGACATTTATTACTTAAGGAATACCTCCCTCACTGCCTGTATGGATGACTTGATCTTTCTAACTAACTACTGTCTGACATAAATATCATAGAATTACATTCCTTGCTACACACAGACAATTTTTATTCCTCAAAAAGAACAAAAGAAAATGTAAGGAAAATGGTACTTGCTTGTTCTAATCCTGACATTCCACATGCAGCCACATGAAAAACACAGTCAACCCCTTCACATGCTTTGAACACTGCATCATAATCCCTCACATCACCCTGTGAAAGGAGAAAAGAATGAATTTTTGATGGGTAGAACTCCTTACATTTTCCATAGAATTATATTAACTATGGCTATTAATGAAAGTCTAAAGATACTTTCCACAGTATTTAACCAGCATTAAATAAAACATTATAATCAGGGTGAAAAATCCATGACCAAGAATTTTGTCAGCGTTTTGCTGCAGAGCAAATATGACTCTTGTTGGCTTCGACTCTAATGCGTATTTTGCCCTGAGTGCTGCAGCCTGGCAGAACTTGTCTGACTTGAATGGGAGCAGCACATGCTTGAGGGCTGGAGAATGAAGGCCCAGGGACGATAAATCACAGCAGGAAGAGTTCAGCTGTTTGCCAGGGAATCACCAAGGAAGAGAACCTCTTTTTGGCACCCTGACATGTGGTTTGTGCTGTCTTCAAAAACGTCTCTTTGTCCAGCTAAGGTAGTATATTGTAATTCACATTTATGGAATTCCATATATCACTGAACACACACTATATCCAGGATCATATGCTATGCTGGGGTTAGAATACTACATTGCACTTTTTATACCAGGTAGTACTACATGAATAGTACTTCACATACACACAGCTATCAATAAAACCATACTTTTATATTCAGAATTACAATTTTTCAAAATATTAGATGTTACTTAATTTACTGTAACGAACTTGATAGAATAATCCCAAAAGGAACAGCTGGAGGTAATATTAAGAGGTAATCTAATCAGTCTTCCACTCTCAAGTTTTTTCTTCTGAGGTTGCTAAAGTATTTTACAAATAAGGCTGACTTACACTTCCCACCCTTAATTCAGGGCTAAAATAGCTGATGAGGATAACAATAACAATATTAGCCATCTCCAAATCACTGATCTCAGATCTCTGAATGACTTATTACTTTATTTACTAGAACTCAACAGTTCCATTTTCCAGGTAACTCCCCTATACTTTGTAATATTTATTCTTTTTAACTTGAATTATTAAAAAAAACATCTTCTTGAAGATCATTTGTGGGATCTTGAGTCTCTTTTAGCAGATATAAATTGCCATCACTCCACCAACTTAAATTGTTAAGAATCAAAAACAATCAGTGCTCACAAAAGGGTGCCCTGGGAAAAGCATGAACAGGACAAGCAGATGTGACACTTCCCCCCTGAATACCCTTCTAGTCTTTAAGTACTTTCATTCAGAGGATTTCTTGAGCCTAATTGAGCTTACTTATTCAGTAATCGCCAAAGGAAGTACATTTTTGGTGAGGCTTTGCACATGCCTTTTACCCACTGCACAAAAAACGTCACTTTGTACTGAACTGACTCCTCCTCATTTCCCCTGGTGGCCTTCCTTCTTGTTCCAGGAAGGACAGTGAACAGCCAATCCCTATCCATCTCCATGGCACTGGCTTTGGAGAGCATTCCTGCTCCCAAGACACCTCCTTTCCACACTGAAAATCCTCGTTTCCTCAATCATTCTCTGCACAGCCATCATTCTGCATTTGTGAGCGCTTTTATTGTCCTGTCTTTGCTCTCACCTTCTTTCCCTGAAATAATTTCCCTGAGCAGCAAACTTGGTGCCCTCATTGTTCCCTGTTTCACAGGGGTGAGCTACGAATGTCTTGAATGGCAGCTCCCAAATGTCACTAATGACACAGACACTGACACCTGGGACTCTGCCATCTCTTAATCAGTTACTTATGCATGTGATGACTTTTTACCATGATTTCTTAGCCTTAAAGGCTTTTCAGGAAATGTTTTAACCAAAGGTCTTTAAGAGGAAGCCTTGATAATGTGCACAAAAGTAGTAGAGCTTTGTTTCACTGATGTTCAATACATAATTTCAACATACCTTGAAAAAATCCGCTCCGTTTGGGATTTCCCACTTGGGTTTCTGTACATCAAACAGAACAACAGCAGTTCCTGACCTAACCAGTGCACATCCCAGATTGTATCCCAGGTAGCCTCCACCTCCTGTCACCATTGTCCTTGTGCTGCTGTTCCCCAGCAGCCCAGCAGGCTCCTTCCCTTGGCTCTCACGTGCTTGGCTGCTGTGGAGCTCCTCTGGGGATCCTTCTGGCATCACGGCTGCAACAGAGAAGATCTCTTGGAAATTCCTGCACAATACTCTGAGATCTGGGTAATTTCAGTAACTTTCATATTAGAATGCTCCTTTCATGACTATATTATTTATATTATCTTAACATATGTTTATGTTTAAAATATATAAATTAATTTTGGTGATGGGCTTTCTATGGTACAATGAGTAATGAGTCTGAATACTTCTATAGTCCAAGTCAGTTTTTTCCTCATATTCATAAGTTTCATATTATATAGAAATAGATTTTAGAGCCAGTAAAATTATCTAACCTTAACAGGTATGATTACATTTTCAAATGCTTGGTTTAATCAAACATTTTATTATTGAAAACTCACTGAATTCTGATATATTAATGCCAACATGTTACCCTAAGAGTCAGGAAAATAAATCAACACGTTGAAAAATATCCTGACATTTCAAAAATGAAAAATAATCCATATTTCCAAACAAAATTTATATTAGAACTAACAAAACTAACCTAAGCATGCACTCCTTTTCAAACAAGGGAACATAAATTTGCATCTCTAGATTATGCAGTAGTCTTAAACCATATAAAATCATTTTGCCTTGTCTTCTGAGAAAAAGCTTTTTTTTATACACTGGGAAGAGAATTAAAGTCCCGCTCCTTACATATCCCACAAAAAGGCATTTGAAAAACAGTATATATTTGAATACTTGTAATTAATATCTCTTTAATTTTAAGTAAGCCAGAGACTATATAAAAAAGTTAAAAGATTTTTTTCTAGAAATCTCTATCTTAAAAAGCACTAATGGCATTCACATATTAATCTGCTTCATGGAATTAGAAAACTACCAAGTTTTGAACATAATTTTCTTTAAGAAATACTTCGTTCCAGAATCAGTAACTTTCTTTTTGTCTCTGAATTTACAGGAGCTATTCTGATTTATTAATGTATTCTGCACGATGAGCATAGTTACATCTCAGGCAGTGCATGCAGTGTGAGTTGCTCTTAGCTCCCCTACTGTCATTTCAAACATTGGAAATGCACAAATTGCTTCCCATAAAAAGTTAAGAGTCAAACATTTCAGGTTTTTAAAAATAGCTAAAGAAGTAGTAAGTACCCTTGGTAGAATGCTGGATGTCAGTCCTTCCTGGCCGGGTGAGATGTCTCTTTGCTGGACAATTAGTAACTCCAGGGCATCAGGAGCTCTCAGGACAGGGATGTTCACGTGTTCTCAGGCCCTTTTGCTGTTCCTGCTCCTTTGTAGCTGGTGGCTGGGCTGGGAGCCAAAAAAGGGCAGGGCTTAATTTGTACATAATTTACGTGCCTTTTTGGGAAAAACTAAAATATTTTCTCCACATCAGACCCTCTTACTGTTACCCATTAAAAGTGTAAGACACTAGACAACACAAATATACTGTTGGTCCCACCAGTCTGTAGATGAAGTGTACTAGAGAAGACACAAAAGTCCTGTTTGGCACTGGTACCCAGCACTTTCATCCTGACTTTTCTACCTTCAACCCCAACCCAATTTTGTATTTATAGAGGCTTAACTGTAGGCATAAGAGTTGTTCTCTGGCCTCCAAGATGAAGGCAGTACATTAACTTATAGACAACACAAAAGGAAAAGGTGATTTACTGTTAATGCATTAAAATAATAAATTAATGAAATTATTAATAATTATCGAAGTTCTCTGATCCTAAGATTTTTAAAGTCCTTTTAAAACACATACCCTTTTGCAAATTAAACAAGAAATCAAAGTCGACATTTTAAAATGGGTGTGTCTAAAATTACATCTCAAAGCAGTAGTTATGATGCTAAAGAAACACTCCCACATCTAAATATAAATGACTACAATTTTCAGTGTTTGCATGTTAGAAATATCTCAAGTTCATAGGTGGCCTGGCAATTTAAATGTAATTTAGTGTTCATGTGCTGACAAGAACTCAAACTGACACCTAGGCAAGTATATTTTAGCATAACATACATGTTCTTAAGCCCCTGCAGTTGTCATTAAATCCAGAACCTTTGAACCAGGGACACTAATCTGCACTTCTCAGATTGCCAGATGGGGACAAACCCAGCTCTGAGGAAAACCCCCAACTCTGTTTTGAGCTGTCCACAGCACTGAGAGCTTTTACCACCTAATGCAAGAAGTAAAATCTGTCCCAGAACTACTCCAGAATTCCTTCATAAAGCAGCTGGTGGGGTTACTCACAGATATCAATCCCTAATTCCTCAGTAGAATTCAACAGAGTATTTTAACTTGGCTTTGGGCTCCACCTTGGCCAGAAGCAAACACCTCAGAGGAGTTTTCAGGACTGGTACTTTGTATTCTCTTATCTTTAGTGAGGAGGGGTGGCCATATTTTATTCAATGCACCTGCTAAGTATTTTTGGCAGAAACAGAAGTTACAAGGAGGAAAGCTGCTGCATTAAGATTTGAGCTTGCTTTTTGAATCACAGCTCTATACTGCTTTTTCTCCTTTTTCTCCTATAACAAGTCCCAGTCCATGCAGGCTCACAGAAACAAAGAAAACATCCAGTACTTGTAGGAGGTGACTGTATAAAATACAACTGGAAGGTGTCAGAGAGTTTGTCTTACACAAGCTGATTTCAAACCATGTGCTGATAGATCTAGGTCTGAATTGAGTAAGGATTGGCCTAAGACAGACAGGACAGCGCACATCTCCAGCATACCAAGTCTGGTTCCGTGGGCAGTGCTGGGCCACAGAGAGGTATCAGACCATGGCCCAGAAGACAGGTGTGGGACTGTGTCTTTGTCCCTTCCACTCAGCAGGTCCCATTGACTCCAGCACTCTGCACTTCCAGGCCACAGAACAGGAGCAATGCTCCAGCTCTGAGGCAACAGGAGCCTGAAGGAGG
Organism: Grallaria varia; assembly: GCA_013396735.1. Classification (NCBI taxonomy): domain Eukaryota; kingdom Metazoa; phylum Chordata; class Aves; order Passeriformes; family Formicariidae; genus Grallaria; species Grallaria varia. The sequence goes on from VWZG01008885.1 coordinate 99,047, forward strand.
GTTTTTAATTGTGTGGAAGACGCTATGCAGAAAGCAGCCTTTAACAAAGCATGCAAAGCTCAACAGAGGTGTGAGCTGAGGTGACACCAGGATGTTTGGCCTGAGTCACAGGCAGGATGGGGTATTCTGCAGTGCCCAAGGGCAGAGGAATAGCAGCAAAGCTTGAGAAACTGAGCTCTCTCTCAAAGCTACTCAAGAATGGGATTTTGCTGACATAACAGCAGCATAAAGATATCCTCTCTTCATGTGACTTATTAAAAATTCTGTATCTAAGCCCTAAATTAGTAGAGCTGTTCAAGCTTATCGTCCATTTGAACACCTCCTTGTGCACTTGTTCACATTCAGATGCCCCATCACAAGTATTGACACAGTCTGTGAACTCAGAGTGGTGAGACTTGTTTGGACAGTGCACCAAATCATTGATCCCTCCCTGCAACCCCAGAGAAGTCTGGACACATCTGTTGCAGGGTGCAAGTACTTTTTACTAAATGTACTTATCTTTTGTGACTACAAAAACAATCACCCTCATAACAAGGATTGAGTCTAAACAAAGAGCTGAGAGAAGGGAAGTGTCAATGGTGAGGTAATCACACTTCATTTGAGAGAAGACAGGAAATGCTAAAAAGTATTTAAATCAGTATTTAAATGCAATATTAAACAGGAGAAGAATGGAACTCTCTAATTATGTCTTGCTGTGCTTAGAATTTTTGGTCAAAAAGATAAATCATGGGATCTGAATCTGGCATGGGAAACTTAAGAATACTTATTTTTCAATGCTAAACATTGGTACATATCAAATATTTCTAAGACGTGAAGTCATCCTTAAAAAAGTTTCCCAATACAATATTAATGCAATAACAGATGCAATTTAATACCCAAAGTACTATGATAATACAACATTCTTTACATTCCTTGCTAAGTTACAAGAGTAAGACAGAGGCAAAGTAACTTACCCATGCCATGGTCTAAGTCCAGGCCAGAAGGGAAAAGAAGATGCAGATCCTTATTCCAAGCTGCAAAGCTGAGAGATCAGGTTCTTCTTAAATCCCTCCATTCATCATTAACATACATAAACAGTCTCACTCTATTCCTTCTTTTTTCCTGTTTCTCGGTGTATTTGGGTTACAATTCTGCACATTTCACTGCTTCTTCATGGAAGGAATAAAGCACACATAAATACAGCCTTGGAATGCATCATAGAGAATGCTTTTCCAATGACTTTGTTCTCATTTCCTTTGCATTCGTGGCTGCTTTGCATGTTACAGAGATTGATTTACAGGTCAGATGAAATGATAACTGTGAGCCTGCATTGCCAAGTCAGGATGGAATTACAGGAAGAAACAAAACATCTTCTCACAGCAGCAATGAACATCCCTTTATCAGATCTTAGGTCTTGTTAAAAAAGGGGACAGTTTATGAAATATCTGAAGGGAGAGAATACAAATGCACCATAAATAAAAAGACTGCATTAAATTGTAGTGAATAAAGGCAGGTTTCTATATAATTAGCATGGATCACAGCTTGGCTTCTTACACACAGGAATCACAGAGAAAACAAAAAAGCCACAGGAACAAACTATATAGATGCAGGTTTGAAAAAGACTGTAAGACCCATTCCAAAAGGTTTCCTTTTAAGTCAAAGGTTTTCTAATGGTTGTACTAGAGAGAAGTTCATAATTACTATTACATGGTTTGCTTCCATCCCAAAAACCACTGGAGGAGTTCCAAGGGCATGGAGGTGGCTTAGGATGGAAGAGGAAGATGTTTTGCATTGTACCCACCAGGAATCATTTAAAGTCTTGGCGTAACTTCTACCAGGTGCCATTTGCAAACTTCCATTCATCTTTATTGTTATTATTAACCCAGAAATCATAACATACGCTGCAGAACCTCCCAGGTAGGAAAGGAAAAAGGAGAAACACTCTATAAGAGATTAAGTTTGTTATTTGGTAGTTATTTCTGTTTCAAAAGAGCCTTGGCACCACATTACATGTGGACATGATGACAGAAGCAGCCCATACTATGGAACAGATATGAACTTGTGGCTTACAAGGTCAGCCTAATCTACCTATCAAAATCTGAGTAGGATTTAAGAGTCTAACTGATGAAGTCTCACACGATATAAATTAGAGATTATCAGTCTCCTCATACAGTAGTTCTACAAGTGCATTCAATATAGGTACCCAAACTCTAGATTATCATTATTGTAACAAAGACAGGGAAGGAATAAGGTGTTTTCTGATGCTGGCAGGCTTCTGGAATTGAATTTTCCCTTCTTTCTCTCTCTCTCTTCTATTTATTTAAAATAATCCATAACCAAACAACTCATATGCATCTGTCTGAGACAGTTGCACACAGGACTGAAGTTCAATGGAATGAAAAGTATCCAATATACATCTGACTGAGAAGCATTAAAATGATCAGTGAAAATTCCTGTGACTTAATTGTATTAACACACTTGGGTGCCTAAAGTCTTGGAACTTTGTGGTTACAGATATATGCTTACAGCAGGCAAAATGCTCCCAAAGCACAGAGAAATTCTTCGTGAAATGAATTCTGAAGGACACAACACTCACTGTCATTACCTTCCTCTGAAGCAGCAGGAACTTCTGGGTTTGCCTCAAATTCAGGTGTATTTAGGTGGAGGAATTTGTTACTGTGCCAAGCTGTCCCACCCTTCTTCTGGATGTTGTTGTCCTCTGAAGCAGGTATGGCTGAACCACATACAAAGGAGTTCCTGAACTGCCAGTCCACACTAAGGTTTTATGAACATCTGCACCAGTTAAATGTAGCACAGCAGCTGGAAACTGTAAATTTTGGCAGTACAGGAGCTGTTCCACATGGAAGTTCCCCAGTCCTGCTGTGAACACAGCACTCTTCTGATGGGGGTAGCACACATGCTCTGAGGTAGCAACTGGTTTGGCCATTTGTCTTTAATTCATTGCATGCAAATCAACATATTCAGTGAGTCACAGCAATGACATGACTTACAAACTAGCTGGCAGAAAAATATGCAACTTGGGTCACAATTATAAAACTCCTCTTATTATGTCTTGAATACAGTGAATTGCATTCCAGGAGGCATAAACCAGGAAAGCAAATGCCATCTACCTGACAGACTGACACTGGAGTCACCCACAGAGGACTCCATTACTCACGTGGTCCCAGCTGAACCATCTCCTTAAAACGTGTTCCTGGCCCAGTAGCCTCAGATTGATGGGACTTTCCAGGTAGGTAATGAGAAAGAGACAGGATCTGTATTTTAAGGAAGGAGCTGCTGTGAGTAGGTAGCAGAACTGACCAGCCTGTAAGACAGCAAGTATTTGGCTGCACAGCCTGAACGTACACAAAAGAAGGGAACTTGGACGGGACATAATGGCTAAATACTGCAATACCTGACTTTTATAGCTTCTGGGCTTACAAAAATCCTAACCAAAGAGAAGATTCCTGAGTTCCCAACACATGCTCTGCCCACAGAAACAAAGGACCAGTCCAAGCCAAAACCAACAGCTGGGTGATGAGTATGAGTATAGGCTGCCACAAACCTAGGACTGCAAAGATCCACTGACAATCAGCCTGTGGACTTGTTTTGAGTGACTAAAATCTCTGAACACCAAATATTATACGGGGGGGGGAAAAAAGGCTGTGAATGAGAGGTTTAACAATTGCAATCTAACACAAGCACTGAAATCTGACATGTGCATTATGATCTTACTTCACACAGAGCCTCTGAGATAATTTACCAGACCTGCACAAGTATATTTCCTTTAAGTTTTTAAAAGACCTTTGAAAGAATATTCGAATCTATGCTACAGTACTGTGACATTGCTTAAGTCCTCCAAGGAACAAATAATAAACAAATAAGAAACCCCTTTTACCCCAACTAGAAATGTACCTAGTCCTATTAATTTACAATTAACATTTTCATATCCAAGCATCTCAGTAGTTACACACCCCAACAAAATCCCAGGAAGAGATGGATAGCACAAAGTACCAGTTTAGGTGCAGTATTCCAGGGCAGGCTGGTACTAACATGGATTGCAGGAGTCACCTGGTTCAGAGCACAAAACAGTAAAAAGAGAGTTTTATGATACAAATAGTATCTTTTCTGTGCCTCCATCTCTTTTGTCTCTATAAAGAACTAAAAACTATCTCCTATATCAAAGTATATCCAGTAATCCCCATCAGCTGGCATTCAGGAGATGCAAACAGCTCCTGAATAAATGCAGATCAAGTATCTGAATTTCGCAGTCTGAATCCATGTTTATTGTATTACATATATTAAACCCCTGAGAAGAACTTCTAATCCTCTGAAAGACAACAATAAACACCTACAAAATACTAGTGAGCTGTCATTACAAAGCTTATCAGCAAAAAGAAAAAAAAAGGTATTTCATAAACTAACTGGTACCAGCAAACATATTCTTAATCTTTCTAGACAGCAAATACATAAAAACTTAACAGAACTGCTTAAAAGACTAGCAGTGTCTGGTTATACAATCGTAACCAGGCTGTATCAGCAACAATATATCACTTGTTTGTATGTCTGATCAACTCTAAATATTTCTCTACTGGCAACATAAAAAGCAATGAGTTGAAATAACTATTAGCAAAATTCTCTTGACAAAAACATGAATTCCAAGCTTTGTTTTCTGCACTAAGGTTATTTCTTGGACTTTTTATGCAAAACTGGCATAAAGAACTCTTTTCCTAATATCCTAGCCATCCGTCCCATCTGTTAGGGATAACGAGCTCCAGCAAAGAAGTCTCAAACCAACTGCCAAAAAAGACTTAGACATACCAGCAACTAATTGAAGAAATGTTTGATATGATGTAGTAGAACAGAAGAGAAACAAAAGTTGTAACCCCTTTTGTAACCCTGTATAACTACCAATTATATTAGAAATACATACACTTTGAAAATTTGTATCAGCTATATTGAAAACTATCCTCTACTTATGCTTAACCTGGAGACTCAGGGCTTGATTTCCTTTGAGTCCTGCAAAGTCTCCAAGTGGAGCCAATGCAGCACTTCTCATCTGCGACAATCCTGCCAGCAGTTCTGACAACAAAGGGTTCATCTCCTCTCCTTCTACTGGAAGCTTTGAGCACACTCTGAAAAGCAGCATGTTAGGGGTCAGACTCCAAACCTCTTCAGCATCTTTTCTTCACCTAAAATTTAATCCTACAAGTGAAGCACATGAATAGTTTTTTTTAAAAAAAATCCTTACCACTATTTGATAAACTGACTTCCATTCCCTGTTTCAAGCACACTGCTTATCAGTGACTTAACATCGTGACAGTTTTGTAATAAAAACGCTGATAAGAAAAGGGCTTCACCCATCCTATCCTGGTAACACATACCCACATTTCTTCCTTTATCAGTGTAAAACACAGACACAGAAAGCTCTGGCTGCTTCCTTGGTTTATAGTTTCTTTTATTCTCAGTCTAAGGCCATTCCTTTACTGTTTGTGCTACAAATAAACAATAAATAAAAAAAAAATTAACTTACTTCTGCTAGATAAAACTCTTACATGCAACCCTGTTTTTCACTTCATATATTCCTATTACTACAATTATAAATACTTCATTTGCTTAGATACTGGTTAAGAAAAATCATATTAGAGAATGCTTTATGTGGCTTTCACAGAAATGAAACCCAAACTTTACAAATGCATAAACTACCATTAGGAAGAACACCACAGGAGTTAATTTGAAAATATTAGGACTTTGAATACAGTGAATTGCATTGTTGGAAAAAACAATTAATTTTTCACAGAGAACTTCATATGGAAATATGAATCCAGATTTGCAAAGACTGCTACATATCAGTGATCTAATTTCAATAAATCAGTAGATTTGAAGACTCAAATTTAATGTAAAAGAAAATAAATTGCAGATGTCAGCGAATATGCAAAGAACAACCATAGGAAAATTACAAAAAAAAAAAAAAAAGGAGGAGAAATGAATTAGACTTTGAGGGACCAACAGTAACTGGAATCAATTTAGGAGTTTTTCATATACCAGGAGCCATTGGAAGACTCAGCAACTGTTGTAATTTTCTTTCATTACCAGATCATAAATCAAGTGGTATAGCATATTAATTACAATGGGTTCTAACACGTGGGCATGTATATATTGAGCTAATAACATAATAAATCTCTGAATTGCTGAGCCTTATGATTCCAAGCGTGGACATAGCTGGGTTCTACTTTCCACCACACACATCAGACATTTCCTGATACAGGACAGGTGTCATGAGCTGAAAATCATTATACAAAACAACACCAATGTTTCTTATCAGTCTGATTAAAGATTAAAATTCCAGATATTTCTAAAAACCTGAATTAAATCTTTAATTTAAATACTGTCTTTGAAACAAAATCTCAAAGAAACTGAAGACAAAAAGCCCTCAATCCACCCAGACCTGGTGGAATTTCTGCTTTGGCACTAGGAGGATGCCATCAGTGCGCTTGCAGCAAGCATGGGTAGAGTCCTTCCCAAATCTTCATTCACGAAGCCTAGCCATGATGATGATGAGGAGGACACCATGCCAGGACTCTTACAGAAGTAGTCCTCCCTGGACCACAGCTGTCTTTAAAATCCTATAAGCACATAAAATAAAATTTAAAAAAAAATGTAACAAGTGCTTTATTTGGATCATAACTGCATTATTCAGAGCTGGAACTATTCTTCATTATTCTCTAATTCCTGTTTTACTCTGGCTTTTTTGACAAGTCTGCCATGACAATGTGTTAATTTTTGACTGCCATGACAACGTGTTAATTTGTAGTTTCTTGCTGGGTGAAATAACTAATTGCTCTGTTTTAATTATCTTGCCAGTATCATCTGCTTCCATAAAACTGAAGATGAACATCTACAGGCAGAGGAGTTTGGACCACTTTTGCCCCATGAAGGGACTCCCGCTCCAGGTGGCTGCCCACACTCAAGGGCCGTGACACTGAGCCTGTAAGGCACTGACATCTAATTTAACACACAGCTCTACTATAAATATCCCCAAACATGAACAGACAACCCTGTACCAGTTTTCTACACATTTAATCCCTGCAAAACTATGCTATGTAGTCATCTCTGAGTAATTACTTTTTTCCTGCATTCGTAAAGAGGTGTTGAGAATATGCCACTTTTGATAAAATGGCCTGGAAGGCTTGTGTGAGCTTACCTACAAGGTCTTTGCAACATTCCCACACCTACATTCCCATTCCCTGCATTCCCACACCTACAACACCATTCCCATTTCAAAGGTGAGAGCTGAAAATTCCAGGTGAAAGGTTAAATGCATCCTTTGCAAGAGAAAGCTCTGTATTGGGTCATTTATACACCAAAATGGTCAGCACTGGCCCTTTATATATTACAGACTTGCACACCCACTGAAATCAGGTGTGTGCACAGTCAAAAACAACACAGAGAACATTAGCAAAGTCACAAAGGACTCAGCAGTGTTAAGTCCATGGAAATAAGCAGAGCAGACTGGAAACAAATCCTGAATCCTGTTCTTCTTTGATGCTGGACATGCCGCTGAGCTGCAGCTAATGGAGTAGGAGCCAAGGAATATTTGTTGTACTGGTATCAGTTCCTCTCTAAAGTTGATGAGCACATGAAACAACATGATCTAGAATGCACATATTCACCAGCCAAGCAATTACTAAAAATGCTTTGTACATATTCATGGATAGGGCTAAACATTAATTCAAATATTAAGGCTATGAACCTGAGTTTTCTCAAAGGAATTTTATTTGAGACACACAAATGAAAGATGGAGATAATATAAATTGATGTTAAATTTCTGAATGTGGGAAATGAAATTGTACCAAGTGTCAAATTTAGATAGTAAACCAGCTACATTATATCTTTCTTCCTTACTACAGAAGTTTTCTAAAAATAAAGAGCACAATAAAGGACAACTTTCTTCTGAGAATTCAGAATATTATGAATTCACCAAGCTTCTGACCAGGATTATAAAGTGTGCCTTGTGACAAAACTTAAAGGCATAAGGAAACCTTTACAATAAACAGCTCTATGTACAACTTGGCTCTACGTCTTACAGCTGTTTCTGTTAGGCAAGTTTATCCCATAGAGAACATTGATAGAATTGAGAAACTTTAATAACGCTTTAATAAAAATAATATTAGAATTGCCAGAATTTGCTTTATTATGACTTACTAAAAGGTCCTTCTGAAAATCCAGTAGTCTGGGTTCGTAACTCACGTGCGACACATCAACCAAAAGTCCAACTTTGGTTCCTTTTATAACACCAAAAACCTTACAAGAGAAAAGTCATTGTAAATACTAGCTCATCTATATTTTAATAATTTTATTTTCACAATTTTTAAATTGAGTATTGGATATTTATTTTAATTTTAAACTTTTCAGCACAGTGACAAAGTCAAGGAGTGTAAAAAAGAAAAAAATAATTATAAGAGAGGCCTACTGGGTCCCAGTTGATCCTCACCAGTGAAACGTATTACCTCCTTCCCAAGACAACCTATTCATTACATGAGAGGATAAATAAAACATAACTTTGTCTATAGCATCTCCTTCAGGCCAAATCAAGCAACTTCATGGAAATCAGATTTCAGATTTCTCTCACCCCTTTGAGAGTGAGTTACATCCTGAGCATTAGCATGGCTGGGCACAGTAAGTGCAAAACCAGCTGGGCAAGAGAGGGCACAGTGGATTACAAGATAGCTCCAGTTTAGTCAGAGTTAAGCTCAGCATCATCTGCTCTCATTTAAATTGTGTTGGGAGGTCATGATGATTAAGACTGCTAAGAGAAAAAAAAAAAACTAGATCTGGAAAGAAGAAAACTGCGTGCCAATGAAAGATCAAAAAAACCAATCCACTGTCAAGATCACTGCATATGATGTGGAACTCACAGTAAATAATGAAAATGCATAAGCTTCCTGGAAGTCACTTTTCACTAGGATTCAAAAGTTGATTTATTCTTTAATGTCATATACAGTTCCATTCTAAAAATATACTGCAAAGTTATAGTTACCTTTCAGCTGTCCTGCAAGAGCCACTGAATTCTCTGCTGATAAAGTTCAATCACTCTGACAGAAGGCATAGCACACCTTTAGCTACAGCATTCTCTCACACTGTGCTTCAATGTAACAATTATCTGTCTTCACATCCTTTTTCTAATAGATGCAAAATTTAAATTTAAAAATACTGGTTTCAGTGCTCTTATACAACTGGTTGGTTGCAGGGCTAAGTATTTAAGTACCCTTTCCCCTAAAGCTGTTTGACTGATCAGATATGCAGGTGTCTGAAAAACTGGATCACTGAAATGTTTTCTCATCAGTTGCTGGTTTATTCTGTTCAGAGATGAGAGAGGGATATTGACCATGTGTATGTGTGAACAACAGAAGTTCAGGCAGTTCTGAATTTAGTTCATCACACACAGGTTAGTGTCAGGAGACATATTTAATATAAACTACATGATTGCTTAAGACACTCCTAATGTCATGATTGAAGGGCAGCACATTCCCTGAGGTGCCAGACTGCAGCACAGCTTTCAACAATCTAATGGCAAGACAGGCATAACCTGAGGTAAAACAAAGGGCTTGCTGTCTTCTAAGCCTATTTAACTGACTTCTTTTTAAAACCACACACATGGTTTTTACAACTTGGCAAGCAGAAAGTTTAAACCAGTATTTGAAAAGGGAAAAACCTCTTTGCTTTTACAAAACAGAAAAGCTGCTTCTTTCTTATGAAAGGCTGACACAGAGATGAATGCTGAAGTGGCAGCACTCCTAGAATTGTGAAGGCCAATAAAAACATTATGATTGCTCTACAGCTTATTGAACCTATTAATTAAATGAATTTCTCAATTTAAGTCTTGATTTTATACATTTAAAATTCACTTAAAAAGCTTTTAACTTCCACATGTCACGACTAGATCCATGACTTGAAATAAAGCCAACAAAAATAACTCACAAATATACAATGTACCTGTTAAAAAGTGACCGTTCATTAGCTCCCTTTCCAAATGAGCTGCCTCACAAGAACACTGGGTTAATAGGCATCTTATTAAAAATGCCAACCTTCAGCTGTAGTGGCATCCAGTTACCATGTACCCTAAATCTCAGCAGAAAGGATTTAATGCTGAGACACTCTTAAGTTCCCACAGACAACAAATGAAAATTTAAGGCAGTACTTGCAGTCCTGGGGAATGGGGATACAGAAGCAATTACTCATCAAAATCATAAACAAGATGGATACTTACTCAGAAAGCCTGGACTCAAAATCAGTAATAGTCTCCTCTGTAAACTCCTTTCCCCCAGCGCCATTTCCTGAATTCCTCGAACACTACACACAATTAACATCAGAGATGGACACAGATTAGGACTGACTACAGATAGAGCAGTGTTGTACTGAAAAAATAACATTGCCTCGATTTACCAGAAAATCTAACGTTAACTGCAAGGATTCTAAACCGTGGTTTCTTATCCATTTTTCTGTGGTTTGCACCATCTGAGACTGTACTTTCTTCATTTGTACTCTCTATAGATTAAATAAGAAAAAAATCACATGCAGCATGAGAAATTAAATGTGCAGTTCAAATGTGACAAAAAAGTATGTCCTAAGGATAGATGCTGGTTGACAGTGGATGCCCAAGAACAACAATTTTAGGTACTGGAATACTCTCTTGGATGCTGGATGCAAAGGAAAAGCAGCTTTCAGAATAGCCCCAGATTGTGAGCTAAAGAAAGGGGAAGGAGAGTTTAGTTTGGAGGAGACAGGAAGGAAGGCGAAATAGGAGAGTTCAGTAAAAGACTTAAAAGAAGGACCCCAGTGATTTACCAGAGAGGAAGACAAAATAAGCATCTCCAAAACATGACTTAGAGTTTGAAGGTATATAGTCTTCTGCTTTTCTGAAGAAAAATGCAGGATCAACAGTTGAGCTACATTTATTGTTTTGCCTGATTTGTTCACAGACAGATTCATCTCATCTGCAGAGAAACTACATGTAGTTTCATCAATTTGGTGATTATATCCATCAAATTGTCTGTGTATATGTAAGGAAACATATTAGTTGTCTATCAGCTTATTTATTTCTCACTCTATATTTATAGTGTGTATGTATTACTGTTCCATTTGCTCCATTTAGCAGGAAAACTCTCCTACCAGCAGATCTTGTGTCTTGCTGGTACATGCTGCCAGCAATCCATTATCTGGTCCTAGATGAGACACAGCAAAATCTTGCCATGGTGGACAATCACCCTGGGGATGGGATTTTGTGGTCGTCCTACAAAATAATTAGTTTTATGGGATTACTTCACTACCCATAATGTTCCTGTATTGTCTCAAAGTCATTTCAGGTTTTTTCTGTAGAAGCTGTTTTATACTTTGACAGTTGTTTAAACATTCACATAATAGATGATAAGTATTTTGAAAAGGCATCGTACATAGTTTATATGCGCTATAATTTATTTTATTTGTACATATAAAATCCAAACAAGATTTTGTAACAATTTTCTCACCCGATTTTTTCCAAAAACTGATCATTGTCCAACAACCATGCTGTTTTCCTGATGTGTGTATCTATTATATGAATAGACTTAGCCTTGTCATAAATAAAAGCAAAAAGATAAAAAGCAGGAAAGTTTAAATCCTCAGGAATAAACACTATTAAAAGGTATTAATATTGTCAGCAACTTAAATGATTATATTGTATGTGGGACAACAGCAAGCTAAAACACAAAGAGAAGTTACAATTATCCATTTATAGAAAACGCTTTTAGGAACTACTCTGCAGGAGCTGCTTGTTAAGGGATTTTATGCAGTTAATTATATGTGTGCACAGCTGCCGGGAGAGCAGCTACACGGCCAGAAACAGAGATTAACCACAGCAAAACCCCGGGCGGCGGCGGTGGCTGAGCCGGCCGGGCTGGGAACGGGGGGCAGAGCCGCGCTCGGGTTTAGGTGCGATAAGAATTGTGCAAAACTCACCATAAAATCCCAGTTTTCACTTTGCTGGGCTCCACCGCCTCAGCCCGGAGCGGGCCCCCCGGCCCTGCCGCTCACAGCGGAGTCAGCGCTGTCTCGACCCCACAGACCCTCCTCACCCCTGGGGAAAGGACCCCTCGGCTCCCCGACCCCACAGACCCTCCTCAACCACGGGGACAGACCCCCTCGGCTCCCCGTCCCGTCCCTACAGACCCTCCTCACCCCTGGGGAAAGGACCCCTCGGCTCCCCGTCCCGACCCCACAGACCCTCCGCACCGCAGGGACAGACCCCACAGACCCTCCTCACCCCTGGGGAAAGGACCTTCGGCTCCCCGTCCCGTCCCCACAGACCCTCCTCACCCTGGAGAAAAGAGCCCTCGTCTCCCCATCCCCACAGACCCTCCGCACCGCAGGGACAGACCCACAGACCCTCCTCACCCCTGGGGAAAGGACCCCTCGGCTCCCCGCACCGAGGGACTCACCTCGCTGGGGAAAGGGCCCCCCCCCGCTCCTCGTTCCGGACTGTCGGTTCTCCCCACGGCAGTGACAGGGATCCCTCAGCACCTCCGGGCACTGCCCCGACCCCTGCGGGCTCCGCCCGTGGCGGCGCTGCCGCTGGAGACGGAGCGGCCCCGGCCCGCCCGCTGAGGGCGCTGAGGGCGCTGAGAAAAAAAGGGGCGTGAGGGGAACACCTGAGAGAGATACCAGAGGGGGGACACCTGTGGGGACATCCTGAGTAGGACACCTGTAGGCACACCTGAGGGGACATCTGAGGGGGGACACACCTCAGAACACACCTGAGGGGGGACACCCTGAGGAGCACACCTGCAGGGACACCTAAAGGGGACACCCGAGGGCACACCTGCATAAGGCGCAGGGCCGGTTCCAGTCAGCACAGCCGGGGCCAGTCGCTTTAGTAGACAATTTATTTTGATAAACTTGCTCAATAACAAAAATACAAGTGAAGAAAATTATGTTCATTTTATACAGTTTGTATTAACATTTGTTTGGAAACAATTAATTGAAAAAAATGCTCTAACCGATTAGAAAAGAACCCTCAGTAAAGGCCGGGGGCACAGGCGGCGGGTGCGCCCAGGGAGGACAGCCCGCCTGCAGACACCGTTTCCTTCATTGTGTTCATCCTTCACAAAGGTTTCAAAGGACAGCTTTCATTTTCCTGGGTGTGTGTGTCGGGGCGAACAGTAACCTACGCTTGTGTTCTGGAGTGGTCCAGCAACGGCTCAGAAACACAGGGATGGCAGGAGGGCCGGGGTCCGGCGGTGCCACCGGGGCCAGGGGACGGGGCGCGGCTCCCTGCCCGTGTCTTCGGGACACTGGTACCCTTCTCCAGCAAGATTAACAACAAAAAACCATATTAAATGGCTGGACCGATGTGTTCAGGGCAGCACACCCTCCCCAGGTCCGAGACAAACAGCTTCCAGGGGGTTATTTCAGCTGAGCTCAGTGGTAAGATTTATACAGACAAACGAACTAGTTTTCCTTCTGAAAGTATTTCAAGTTTCCAATCTTACGTATTGTTAGCCAAATCGAGGACGAGTGTGCACGAATTACATTGTGATGGCACATCAAACCTCCGGGGGAACGTTGAAGCAAACAACTAAGTGAGATTCCCCAATGACGTATGAAATGAGCTGTCCTTCAAAAAGTTAAAAATAATGGCTGGCAGAATCAGAAAAGTCTTATGTAAACACTCAACACAAGTATGGGATTACCTTTGGAGAAGATTCATATGGAAACATTTGCTTTTCATGAACTGAAAAAGTCTACAGATGTTTAGGCATGTTCAATACGAACTTCCTATAGTTTAGAACAAAACCTTGTGCAAATAAAACCTATAAATAGTCTTCAGCAGATTTTACAGTGATGCTCTTAGGTATGAAAAGAAAGCACACACCTTTAAAACAAAAGTAACAGACATAAGTTTGACAAATGATTGCACCATAAAACAGTGTTTTATATACAGTTTACAAGATATGATTTTCTGCTATAAATTAATACTGTACTATATAGTACTTAGTGACCTTATTAAAAGCAACTGTTGACAGCTGTCTCTTCAATTACTGGGTTGGGCTTTTTTTAGATGCAGATGGCTGCATCTATTTCTGGACTTAAAATGCTCAAATATTTAATTGATTTATTTGTTAAATCTCTGTTATAATTTAATAATTCATAGCAATAGCATTGGCAGATCAGATAAATTTCCAGTCAGCCAACCACAGTCTGGGTATGCTCCAAGATAAGTGTTTAGGTTTTTTTTCATTAAATGATGATCCATTTAATCGAAGCCTAAATCCACATGATGCTACTATAACTGAAATAAGTAACCCGGGGGGAGCAGGGAAGGGAAGAAATCTTAGCAGCTGAGAAACTCTCCCCACCCCCCGCCTGCGTTCCAGTTACAAAAATTTAGAACTATTTACAAGTGTGACATTTCTGAAAAAAATAACAGCTTTCTTTTTTTCAACATAATTTATAATCTAAGTTTTAGTGAATACTTTAGCTTAGCACACAGTAGTGATAACACCAAAATTTTGACACATATCCAGCAGCTGAACCCTGCCTTTTTTCTCCACCAACATCACTAGGGACCTCAGACTTAAATTAGGAACCAAATCATATTTAAACCACTAGTTCAAAGTAGGTGCCTGGCTGTATTTACAGATTAGTATACTTTAGAAAACTTAATAGTTATCCATAAACACTCCATTCTACCTGTGAATGAGCTGACTGGAAAAAAAAAGTTGCTTATAAACCATTCCAGTGACAAGTTTGTTAAAAAACTTCAAAAGAAAATAAACCAGCAAATAATATTTTTGTTTTAAAATACCTTGGGAGGGAGCGAGGGAAGAGGTGAGAAGAACAGGGACCCATTAGGGTCTGAATGGCACACAGTTTAAAATAATTGTGCAAATTGTGTTATTTTCAAACACTTCAGCTTATCTGATAAATGCTTACTTTCAGAACTGCTAATTATATTTTAACAACCACCTCATTCTCAAATACACTTTAACAATTCAGGAAAGTCTCTGCTCAGAAATGCAGTTCCTCTGGTAAACTCAATGAAACCATGTATTAACTAGAAAACAATACTGATAGTGCAGGCAGCTTCCTTGGAACACCAAACTACTTTCTGCAAGGTTAGACTGAGTAGTGAATTAAGACGTCTATGGATTCAATGGTTTATCCTTATGTTGAAAAATAAAACTACTTTTAGTGAGGAATATTTACTCCAAATTTGGGTGGCCATTAAATCCACATTTAAAATAACAACTTTAGTAAACAAGGCATATATTTTTCAACAACAATATTGCTTATTTTTTTGGCAAAGATGAATTAATACTCAAGTGAAAGCAAGTTCATCCATCTTTGCAGTGGAATAGTGTTTGCATTACTTCAAACACTGCATTTTACGTGTGCTAGAGAAATGCTTACCTATGGTACAATGCTGTGGTTGAATATGTATGAATGCTAATGTAACAATGCAGTAGAAAAAGAGATTTTCTGTACAACAGTTGCTAATAATTTAAATAGTGTCAGTTTCCCAAAATTAGGATTTTAACTTCAAGGTATGACATGATCTCACCTTCTACCCTCATATACAAATAAATTACCATAAAAAGAATTTTAGCTTAACTTAAAATTGCACCTAGAAAGGCATGGGATCGTTTGTACCTATTACAAAAAACTGTTAAAATCAAGGGCTGCTACAAAGAATGAGGTAAACTGAAGACGCTCAGCTATGTGGCCTTCAGAGAAATGGCTTTTTTCTATTGAGTTCTAGTTTTGCACACCACAGTGTTTTGCTAGCAAAGCGTTCTGAGTTCTTTTCCAGGAACCATTTGTGTGTATATACATATATATATATATACATATGTGTATATACACACCCACACACATACACACACACTGGATACTGCATCAGCAAAATATATATATATTTATATATATATATTTATATAAATATAGGGAAGAAATCCCCCTTTAAAATGTTCCTTAGTGTTTCCTAGAGTTTATGGGGGAGGAGGGGATGTATGTATTCTTGCTGTTACATACATATAGAGAACATGTTTTGATCTATTGGCTTCTTGGTGCAGTAATGCAAGATTGATCCACGTTAGTGCCAAGGGCTTTGCTCATCAGAAGGAAGATGTAAAACACTAATCTCCTACACAGCGAGGCCAGCCTCACTTGAATTCCTCCGCAACCCTCTGGTCTACCACGAAGTTCATAAATACTTTGACTTCCAAATCGTCAGACATTAAAAACAGGAACAGTCCAGTAACATGGGGCATTTATGCTTCTCAGTGTAAAGCATTCTTCACTAGTTCCTATCACAGTGCGGACCTGACTGCATTAAAGTATGCTCAGGAGATTAGTCAACGTTGTCTGTATTTGGTTATGGGAAAGGCTCTCCTTTTTTTCATCCAAAGTGCATAGTGAGAACAAGTCAAAGCATTCCTCTTTTCAGTCAGTGTTTGATAGTCTGATTTAGGCATCCTCCTGAGAATGCAATTCTGATGTCGTGCTCTTTTCCAAAATAAAGTCCCGCAGTTCAGACATTCATCACCCAGGTAAACAAACTTTGCCAGCAAATAGAAGTCCCACTATTGTAAAGAAAATTGATAAGACAAACAGTACATATGAAGACCCAACCACTGTGTTATTGGGTAATTTATATGGTTGACCTCCAACTTCATTGATGTAAAATCCTATTGGAAATATTAGGGCTGCCATGCAGAATAGAATCACTGCAAAGAAAAAAGAAAAAAACAGTCACTGCTGTGTTAAAGTGCAAATACTTATTCATAGAACACGCAGAAAAGCAAGCAAAGTATTCTGAGCGAACTAAAGAGCTGAGATATGGCAGTACCTCACTTGTTCGAAATAAGTAAGCTTTATCTTGCTTTTAAAATATCCCTTATCTACCCACAAGAAAGACTAAAAGACCTCAGTTTTGACTGTAATTTCAGGCCTGCTCACCAGACCATGAACTGTCTTTACAGAATAAAAAGTTGGTAGATGTACTTCTACCACCATCTCCAAGTTTAGTCACAGGGTTCTTTACTTCTCCAGTTATTTTACAGTTATTTTTGCCCGGTCAAGATAAAGTAACACTTGTAATTGAAAAAACTCTTTCCCTATTATCAGTTGTCTTTTTTTTAAGTAGTTGCCCTCTCTCATTCTTCCACACAAATTCCTTTTCTGCAAAAGCCTTGCTAAAAATGGAAAACACTCAGATTGCTATTAGTTTCTTTTACGCGAAAAGATATCAGTTTCCTAAATTTATGTGAACGCTTCCTTAGGGAATGAAATATCCTTGGAATTTCCCATTGGAATACAAAGAAAACTTTCTGGTTCAGTTTAATCTAAGCTTCTTAGTGAAAAACTTCAAATTCAGACTCCATGAACAAAGTGCCAAGCACTGAGGCTTTTTATTTCACTTCCAAGGTATATTTATGTACACAGTTCATGCTTACAACTGATTGTGGGAAATACAAAAAATTCAGAACTCCTGTTAAAAGAATTACATTACAGATTTCACAGGCCTTCAAGTATCAATAGTGGCCAATATTCCTCACAGCACATTTCAGTACTCTGATCAAATTCCGTAGAGAACATCCAGCACTGGAATCTTTCCCAGATGACAATGTCAGTGTTCCCGTAACACACCTTTGGATATTAACCCGGTTTAGTTTGAACATAGCAATATGCAGGGCTCCGCTGTCTCACCCAAGGGAATGACTTCCAAATATGGCTCATCTGAGAGGCAAGACATTCTTCACAATAAAAAGGATTAGCTTTTGCATCGTTTTGATTGCGTAGGCAAGAATATACAATTGGGTGCTGGATCCATATTCGAATAACACAGAATTTTATCCAATTCTACCAGTTCAGCGAAGTATTAGTGCTTTACTTTTATTTCACTTCTATGTATTTCAACTTTCTTTCAAACATTATTTATTGTGAATGGAACATGGCATCACAATACCTATTATTCAACCAAACCTAATTAGATCTGGGGGGAGAGAGGGGCTGAACCTGCTCTGTTCTCTCACCAACCCCATAAATCCACATACCAACATCTCCTAACATGATGCACAGCTCACACTGAAGCCTCTCGTACTCTTCAAACTCTGCCTACAACCCAGCCATGCAAATAAGAAAATTCAAGCCAAGTTACAATGCTCCTGCCTGAACAAAGTGCATTACATGCTGCTTTTTTTCAGGTTTCTCTCAGTTAATACAGGCTGCTGCTTTCAGTTTGTTAGTAAGGGACACAGATGCTGTCCTTCCCTCCCCTTTCAATTCTCCACCACTACAAGACAGAACAAGCTCTGGGGATGTTGTTTCCTGGCCTCACCTGGAAAAAGTTTCTAGTCTTTACAAAAGAGGAAACAATGGGCTGGAGCAGCCTCAATATTTTTTAATGTAACTTCCCTACTGCTCTTCCTGACTAAACACACATGCTCCAGTTTATCCAGCTACAGTGTTACATGCCCACACTATAAACGTTTTTAATGGACTCCTTGTTTATCCAAGACTAATAGTTTCCCACATATTTTATAGCTTAGTGCTGATGATTTCTATAGCACAGGTCTCAGCTCTGAGGAAAAACACTCATATTCCAGAAGGTATTAGACATGGGCATTATGAGTCTGAACTGAAAGTGTCCAAGTAGGACTTGGGTGCACAAACAAACCATGGTCCATATTAGAACATCAGCTGCTCCTTGATTTCCAAAACACATAAAGCAGCTTTCACAACACCTCGAGCCAAGAGCAACCAGCAGCAGGATCAGCCTTCCCTCAGGCTGACAGTTCCAAGCAGGAAAAAGCCAGATGTTCCACTGGAGGGGGCTCGTGTCTCACTCCCAACGTGCTCGAACTGGCGGGTTATTCCTCAAAGGGGAAGGGAAAGAGCACCACCAGAAAACATCTGGCAGCTGCACAGTGACCACATTGCTGCTCAGTGCCACCTCCTTAGGCCACCTATTCCAACAGAACCAGAGGCCTGGCAAGCAGGCATTAAACATTAATCTAGAAGGTTTTCATCTACATGATTACTGGTTTGCATAACTCCACACTACACAATCTAACCCTTAAAAATGTTTCCCTTTTTTTCAATTGTATTTTAACTAACAGCTGGTCCATCTGAGGAAAGCATGGGTATGTGTTTCTTGTGCAAGCACAGAGGAGCCCTGTACTTGAGAGGTTGAGGAAAAAAAAGGTTGATGTGTGATTAGTAACACAACATACAATTAGCAACAGTTTGAACCATACCCTGAGAATGAGGCACTTTATCATAACTCAGCAGGTTTCCCATTACAACCAGTCTGTCCATGACAAGAGTTCCAGTTATTTACAAAACTTGTCTAATATTTTAACAATAACACAGTTACAGGAAATAGATTTTGGATTCTCAAAACAACCTGCACTTTCAAGATTAAATCTCCTTTTTTATATTCAAGGACTACACAGCTGGAAAAGTTCTGATGACCTCATGGATATGGATGAAGAATAGATCTTTATCCCCCTCTACTAACCCAGTGTTCTTGAGGTGTGTTGTCCCTATACACACACCAGTGCTCCCGGGCCTGAGACCTCTGCAGCACTGTGTGCCAGGTGGAGTGTGCCCAGGGTCACCTTGTGCTGCTGCCTGAGGACAGAAAGGTGCAGGCACCTCAACTCTCCTCCTCAGCTCACAGCAGGAGTAAAAATAAATTCTGCATGTGCAGGCAGGGCACAGAATGCTGATGTGCATGTGCGTTTCAAACAGTTACTACAGAGGGAACCAGCCATCTTTTCTGCTGGGAGAGTGTCCAAGCAATTTTCTTAACATGGACTGAAGTTTTAGTCTACTGAAATAGCAAATAAAAAATGGATTCATCAAAGTCTCTGGCAGATTAGGAAGCCTGGCAAAGGAATTGAGGCAAAGTTTTGAGAAGTCATTAAGAAAGGACTTCATGATAAATTTATTTCAAAAAAGATGAAGAAACTAAAGATAAAATCCAGTATTTGAAGTGCTCATTTAACTTGGTGCATATTCTTTCAGAAGGAGATTTTTAAGGCAGAGAATAGAATTTCTTATACAAGCTGAAATCCAAATGTAGCTCTCCATATCTGTATCAACTCAGTATATTTCCAGCAACCCATAAAGAACTTCCTCCTCAAGAGTACTTGCTTTTGATTTCAAGTTCTTCCTTGTGTAGGAAAATTTGCAGAAAAGACACTTAATGACTACACTTAGTGGCAACAATTTCTGCTAACAAAAATAATTAGGTAATAAAACACAGTAATTTCTAGTTTGCATCAGTATGGTGGCTGTCAAAAAAAACGACTAACTCTTGTAATTCTTTAGTTTGAAATTGTTTTGAGCTTCAAAAAATCCAGTTTTAAAGAAATGGTCTAATCTTTTGAGGGCTCACTGTAGTATCTGCTCACCTCTTTAGGGATATGTAACATAGACAGCAGCACCTGGTACAAATCTTTAATAACTCAAGAAGCGCTTTGTTCACTGGGGAACACCCACCAGGGACAGACATTCACAGGATAGCTACTGTTAGTTAAGGATGTGATTATCCTGCCCTATTTTTACTAACATTCCAAAAAGCAAGTCCATTACGCTCATGAACTTTTAAATCCTCAGAAAAAACTCCCCACCAGACTGTCTGGTAACTGCTGGAAGAAAAAGTAGAAATATGATTTTTCTGTCTAACATCTCCTCCCTTGATACATCTCAGAGAAGCACCTCATTCAGTGGTAGCAGACACAGAATTAACTCCCTTTCTAGTTGTAGCAGATGGTAGGAGACCTGAATCTGTAAGATGTAAACAGATCTTGAGGGAACTCTGTGAATTCCTGCAATAGCCAGGATTGTTACAATATACATAAGACCACCTAGGAATAAGCTCTGGCCATTGTTTCTGATCATGGAGTTTAATAGTACCTGTCCAAAGGACCATGAAAACTACAACATTTGAGATTTTTTTGAGATACCTTCACCACACACTGTCTTTTAGAGTGTAAGACTATCAGTAATAGTTTTGACAGTGTCTATGCCCAAAATGACAATACCTATCACATCAGTGGGAATACTGTGATTCCCGAAGGAATCATCGACAGAAAGCGAAGGAAGTGAAGGAAGACCTTCACAAATGCCTTTACCAGACTTTTGTCACTCCTGCAGTATGACCTGCAGGACAGCAGCATGACTCCTCTCCACAAAGCTCTCTTGCCAAAAACCCATCAATGGTTGGAGAATGAGGCAAATGCTGTGTTTGTAAATCCCCTCTCGGGGGTATCCCTTCAGAAGTGTAGACAGGAGAGAGAACTCACAGACCCAGCTTTTGTCTTTCACCTGTCTCTTCCCTGAACAAGACAGACAAGACAACTCTCAGCAATAGTTCATATTTATAAGCACACAGTTGAAAAAATGTGAAGTCATCCAAGCTGACAAGCAAAAACTCCATGAGGCAATATAAGGTATGCATTTATATATAAATTCCAGCAGGAACTGGGCAAGTGACCTCTTACCAGCCTTTCCTTGCTGCTGTCAGAGCTGCAAGGGGCTGAGCAAGAGGATCCCTTTGCCCTCAAGATATTTACTCCAGACCCTCTTGCATGTGAAGGAACGGAGCTGCCAGTCCCAGAGGTTCCCTGGGAAGTCCCAGGAGACTTCCCTGCCTGCCTAGGATGGCATGTTTTGTGTGGAGTAGAAAGTTCTGTGAGAAGAGGATCTGCCAGCAGCCTGCAGGAGGCTGTTGAGTCTTGAAATCGCTTGCAGATGAGATGAAATACAAATAAGAAGTTTTCCTTATGCCCTTCTAATGAGTTACACACGTTTTCACCTAAACAGCACTGGCACTTCACAGGAAGGACCTGCTCGTGGTATTCCAAGTTGATTCCACATGGCTGCATGTTTCCTAATACTGACCAACAAATAGGTTACTAATTTGTGTTGCATTCAATGAATGACAGAAGGCACTCTCATCAGCTCTTTGAAAAATATAGAACTCTTCCTTCCATTCACTTCTATTTTTCAAAATTGATTTTTCCTGGGAGTTAAACAGTAAGATTTCCCATCACCATTGTTAACAGGAATGCAAAGGTCACAGAGTTCTCTGTATAGGAGACGAATATCAAAGAATTGAATTTTAGAATTTCAGCAACACAGCGATCATAATCTTAATAGAATTATGAATTCTGACTTGGAAAAGAACAAATTAGAATGTTTCATTATTAAACATCTCATAACAAAAGACAAGTGCTGAAATAAAAAAAATGCCCTTCTATACTGAGTCATCTCATAATGGATCTGTTGCAAGCCTGAAGAAATCTACAGGAAAAACCCACCAAAACAAGACAAGACTCAGCCTTAGGGTACCACACTTTTTTGGTTGAACTAATCATCACAGTTGCAGAAATCTAAAGCTGCAGGCATGTAAAAATTTGAGGTATTTAAGAAAAACATTAATATATAGTACTTCAAAACCCCTCCTTGCCCTAGAGCTTTGGCTTCAGCTTACTGTAAGCATCTTAATTTTATGTAGCACTTTGAGTTTAACCCCCCGCATATATTAGACATACATGAAATACGTACAGATAAACAACTGCACTGGAAAAGTTGTGGAATATTCAGTAATACTTATAACTGCTATTTCAATCATTCACCGGAAAATAAATAAAACTTAATCACAACGGATACAGCATTTCAATAGCTCCACTGTCTGCAAGAGCTCCACTAATAATTTAATATGCTGTGTAGCAAAGCTGTCAGGAGGATGGCTTTGATTGTACAAGTGCCTCAATGAAGTGCCTTTGTTGAAGCTGGGCACTTTTTAATATTATTCCCTTCCCCCAAAGCAGGTTAAGTCTTACTCATATTAGATATCATTAGATGTCACAGAGTTCCATTAAACCTTATTTATGCCCGTGTAAAACACAAACTTGCATTTTCTAGTTAGTGTTCACACTACCTTTAGTGGCATGTCACAATTCAAGTCAATTTAAAAGCCCTCAGGTTTTGAGTTTTTTCATGCGGTCATCCCCACCATTAAGGCACCATTTCACAGTTGGACTAAGCCCGTAACACACACCAAGAAAAGGAAGTTTGAAAGTTATCCCTCTTTCTCGTTGTAACTGTTTTGCTTCTACACTGAAGTAGCCACGGGATATGTTTCCTTGTGTGGAAACACAGGGCTGCCAGAGAAAGCTCAGCTGTGAGGAGTTACGCTGGTGCTCATGCAGAGCAGAATCCAGGGAGGCAGAACAGCACTGGGACTCCTCCCTCCGGCTAAAGCACGGCTGCAGGTCACTCGTGGAAGCAGAAGTCTGAGTGCTGTGAAGCACAGCAGATGCTCTGCAGTGGGCAATCCTCCTGCATAGCCAATGAGGATGCAGATATTCCGAATGAAGCAGCTGCCGTGAGCACGGAGCAGCAGGACTGAGCCAGCACCAACCCCGAGCAAGGTGATCACAAGACACCTGAAGGAGGGATGACTATCTCAGATGGACCAACTGCCTCCTTGGCCTCGGGGAGGGAATCTTCTGCCATTCCATGCTTCTAGGAATAAGTCCTGGATATGTGGGAGTGGAGAAGTATGAAATACTATCAGACACTCAAAGCAGGACTGACCTCTTCTATCCCTGCTCATTTTCTTAGGTCAATTAATGACACTACCCAAGGAAGGTCAAGGGGTCAGGCCTTCCCTTCTCTCACCTTGGGCCCACAGACTATTATTCCCTGTCAATTATAGTCACTTAAGACACCAACCCCTTAATTTTGGAAGAGTTATTTTTCCCTCAGTGGTATTTAAAGAGAAGGAATGTTTTGTATGGTAGGAGCCCTAAGCACTGCTCCTTAACAACACTACAGTGTTACTTCAGACTCCACCAGTTTATCCTGCGTACAGGTCAACTGTGTAGTTGAGGTCACTTACTTCCAGTGAAAGCTATCCAGCGGGCATATTTAGTAGCTTCTCTTCGCCAGTGGGAAGCCACCAGCAAACCACAAGTGACAGTTAGTGAAATGATTCCCATTATGATGAAAAATAACGTAGTGACCCACTCAGGAGGCAGCCGTGGAGGAATACAGGTCCTGTCACGTCCATGGATGGTTTGACACTGTCGCACAAGGCCAACTGTGAGAGCACCTGAAAATACATAGCAGAGAGGCAAGTAAACTTTCAAAATCCTCTCTGAGGGGTGCTCAATTGCAAACCAAAGCTCAGAATTTCCCCAAAAGAAGGGATTCCTTCCCTGATGAACCTTAATAAGCCTTTCAAACACAGAGGATGGGGGTGGCATGCTTTATACATCTATCTTCAGATTCTTTCATCATATGCTCGCACAAGTTGAAGGGAGATGGCTGCAAGCTGTATCTGGTTCCTGAGTGGCAATCAAGGTCTAATCAAAGGGATAAAGCACTTGTAACAAAGCCTGCCAGTATCAGCTCACGTGGTAGCTGAGTTGTATAGAGGATCACTCCCTCATCTGTGCAAGATGAAGTACTTTTATAATCTAACAAAAGTAGTTGCAGCCCCATAAAGTGCCTTTAATTGTCTAATACCTTTTTCCCTCTGTAAACACAGATTTAATCTTCTAAGTCTTGCAGCAGAAACTGCACTTGATTCATCTATGATTTTAAAAACACTAAAAAGTCCTCACTTTCTGACAGTAACTCTTAAAGAGTCCCTCTGTGCAAGACTGGCCAGTCCTTTTGAAGACACACAAACTGGGATATCTACACAAAAGATCCATCAAAAAGATCCTGGAAAAAGGATATGACTGGTACAGGAACCATAAAGATCTACACCAAATCATGTATTTTCTGTTAAATAATAATCAAAAAATCTGCTTTGAAATCCAATTCAGTGCTTTTGAGACTCATGTAGAAACTTTTAGGAAGCTATAATAAGTTATATTCATTTGGAAAATTTTATCTCCAATTTAACATGTAAGATTAAGACCCATTTCTTCCAGTGTCTCTTAAAACAGTAAGTTCTATATTTCTTAATTTTGTCCCTTCTTCTGAACCATTTTCTTAAATAATCACAGTTATCCTTTATCTAAATTAGAAAAAAACACCAGTGGATAGCAACAAGTGAACAACTTTCTCCACAAATTACTGCAAATAAATATTCTTTTGGTTGACCTGTTTCAAATAAAAAGAGGGCAACTTAAAAACAATTACTGTAAGACCTGAAAGCTTAGGTTTAGCATGTCTTTTGGAGGGTGAAACACCTGTCATACTTTTTAGCTTCTTTTTGGACAAAAAAAAAAAAAAGAAAAAAAGCAGCATGTAACAAAGAAATAAGACGGTAGTCAAAAGGGTAACCAGTCCTAATGCACCTCCTAAAAGCCAATTTCTACAGATCCTGTCTGCTCACACCTCAGCAATGAGTACCACCAGAATCAGCTTGACCTCAGAATCACTGGGTTAAGAGGCAGCACATCATGTTTATCAGATGTAGGGCTTCACACACACTCCCAGAGGATGAAAAGAACCAAAAGGAAAACTGTTACTGAAGCAGTTCTGTTGAAGCTTTCCTGTAACCTTTGTTTAGACTGCAAAATTTAAGCCCTATTCAAATCCATCCTTTTAATTACACACTCATCAACTGAAGGATTGAAATGACTTTTCAGCTACAAAACCCAATAAAGTCAGAATTTTCTACTCCAGATATACAGCAATCACACAGGATTGCACAAAACTGAGTCAGAATTACACAAGCAATCCTGCACAGCTCACACACCTGTACAGCAGTTTCACATGAACTACTTCTCAGGTGGATTTTCATAGCCTGCAATGTTTTCACTGTACATCGGAGGGGAGATGTGCCTGTGTCCTTAAAAGTCAGGCTCCCTGGAACACACACACACTGCAGAGCCTCATACAAAACACTAAGTTTGCTGTAGTTTGGGGGTAAAGAGGCTATTCACTGCAGTATCATGGAACAGGAAATCAATCCCAATCACTCTGCAAGACTTGGATTTAACAACAATTTTACTATACTTACAGCAGAAGCCAGTTTTTCCAAACTGAAATTCTAATCAAAGAATGACTTCATAAAAATGACATCACACACTCAATGGATGTTTTCTGAAGTCAAAGACCTTTCCTGACTTCAGTGGCAATATTTAGTGCATTTTTAACTTTGGCAAAAGCGACAGTGGTAAGAGCAACTGTGCTGGACTTGGTTCCATTTCGTATGTTAACTGAAACCAGCTGCTACAGATGAGCATGGATTAGCAAGAAACAACTATCTTATCTTTCAGATGAATTTGCAAATTATATCAAAGATATTTTTCAATTAACATGAGCACATTTAACATGTCAGGTTCATAGAGAACCCCAAGCGAAGACCAGTAGTGCCATATCTAGAGGAAACAGAACATAACTGCATCTTGAACCATTATTTTGCAATGCAATTTTTTTTACTGTCAATATCTACTTCTCCAAAGGGTTATTTTCTCAAGAAACCCACCCAAACCAAGAAACCCACAACTGAAAATGAAAAAAAGGACAAAAATCTCTGAATTGTGAGTAGCAGAATAACATTCCTTTTTAATATACAAGGATAGTTGCAAGAAAATATTCAGAGTATAGTTTCCTAAACACCACTTCTAGGGCCCAAGTGCATTGTTTCAATCTCTTTTTTTCTCCTTTTTTTTGCACAGCTTTAAAGTGTCAGTAATTAAATCTTAGAATTTGAAATTTTGGAGGATATATAACTTTATGGTTAAACTTTTGCTAGCACATACTTAGATGGTTTTTTTTTCTTAACTCTGCTCCATGGATTACAAATCTGAAGTAGATATACTCCATATTCAAGGTTTTGAACCTTGAGCCTGCAGCCTCTAGGAGGCAAATGGAGTGCAAGAGGTCCATGCACCACTTCTGAAGGTTTCACTAAGGTAACTGGAAAAACAACCTCATTATGTACTCATAAATTTATCTACAGTTCAAGTTTACCATACAAGAATACCTCACTTGTACACATAAACTGGGCACAAGGAAATTAAACCTCAGGGCTTTCTCCTGTAGTGACAAATCTCCTGTTGAATGCAGACTTCAAAAGAAGTCTCTGGTGTGGAAAAAGCATATTTATTTGCCATGAAATTCAAGAAAAGTGTGCTTACATGGTATTTTATTGTGTTGGTCCCATTCTAAAGCAATCAAGAAAACAGTTGCCAGGCAGCTGCCAACAAACCAACTTGTCACAGAAAATCTTGTTTAACCTTATCTATCACCGTAGGAGGGACAGAGATACTGAACTGAACAGTCTCCTTCTGCCTGCAGTTAGAGAATAGCCCAGGAGTCCATGTCAAACCAGGCACCAGCTTCCACTCTGATCCACGGGTAAAACAGGTTTTTAAGTCATTCTCTCAGAACAACTTCACCATAATTGCTGCAAATCTAAGAACCTAAAACAGGTATGAAACAAATGGCACCGTCAGTGGATTAGGCAGCTTAAAGATGGATCCAGCCCTAAAGCATGTGCAGTGGAGTGGAGGAAGGAGCACACCTGCCCTTCCTGCACCTGCCCTGGGAAGCCACAGGGACAACCCAGAGGTGCAAGAACTGCTCCCGTGCTCTCTTCTCAGAGCTTCCCAGACTGGCATTGTTCAGGTCAGCACAGGCAACGCAAGAGGTGATTAGGATATATATATGCTAATTACTAAAAATGAGATTCAACCTTTATCAAATCAGAGAATGCTGCACTGAGCAAATGTTAGTGAAGTGGTTCTTAGTCTTTTCCAGTAAATCCATTCCCTGAAGTGCCAAAGCTTTTCAAACACATTAAACAACCTTCCAGTAGTGAGTCTGTCTACAACCAGGACTCCAGTTAAAACCAGAGAAAGATGCATGATCATCCAACTCCTCCAGATCAATAGTAATGCTCATTTTCTGACATTCCATTTTTACTGGAATTGGTAATAAAAAGACTCTTTAACAAATACACCAGCACTGGGAGCATCACCTGTTTAACAGTTTTCACAAAACCATTGAGGGGAAGAGGAGGAAAGGCACCAAACCACTGTAAGGCAAGCTCTTGTTCCCTGTCTGGGTGCAGAGGAGCAGCTGCCAGGGAGCCGACCCCTAAGTCCCACTCCAGCCCCACACTGCTGTGCCATCCCTCTCCTGTTTCCCTGGTAACTACAGAGCCACCAAGGAGGAATCACAGGCTACAGAGAGAAACAAAGATTGCTGCAGCCCTTTGACTCCCCCTCCTCTCCATCACTTCTGAATTATTAAAAGTGGCACAGCAATACCACGGCTGGGAAGCAGCAGCACAATGATGGCCATTCAGATGTTCGCTGTTCATCTGTTCCTTGATTGCCAGAACATGTGGGATCGAGCGCACCAGATGGACGCAGGAGAGGTGCCAATGCCATGAGGAGCTTGCCCAGCCTAAGAAACAACTAATATGGTAAAAGCAGGATGCAGTGAATGAGGTGGGGCTCAAACTGTTAGAAGGTCACAGAGCTCCGCAGCAATGCTGTCACACAAACACCCTGAGAACTGCTCTTGCTCAGCTTGGGGTACCTGCTCCTCCACTGCCCTTCTTTACTGTCTCCTCTTGAAAATGTCTTTACTCTTTCCTATCATTTTAGAGAAAATGCTATTCCTTGGGTTTAAATGCATTTGCAACCCCTTATGCCCTGTGACAACAGCTTCCTCACTTTTATCTTTCGTGCATCAACCACATCCTTAGCAAAATGCTTAACATTAAATAAATATTACAGGCCAATATGCCTAGTGAGGAGGTTAAAACATCCAACCACTCCCAGACAGCCTGCCTGCTCTCCCTCCCTCACTCTACTGATGTGATGGGGTGATTCTGCTAGAAATGCCAGTTGTGAGTGCCAGACAATTTCCGTAAGACAGTGTCCTGAGGACTTGTTAAAGCATCTCTGCTAAGCGAAGAGCACAGTGTAGAGGGTTCCTAATGAGGTGCTGGTGACATAAATCTTAGCGCACGGGCAATGTTGCAAGGACACTGGCAACTTCTATGTTTTAGTAATGAGCACAGAATTCGGGGCTGTGTTATTTGGGCACACTGAAACATTCATTGCTGCTGGTTAGGTAACAGTCACATGCCAGGAAATGACATATGTAAAATAAGGGCAGCTCAGTCAAGCCATTCCCTGTAGCTCTCATTGTGCCGCAGACAATGACAGGAGTTGTTTTTGGAAAATTTTTAAGTTCTACTGAGCGTATAAACTTGAGTGGGGAAACATGTAGGTCCATCTAAGAGGAGGAACAGCTGTCTAGTGCAGAGCTGTACCTTGCTACCAACCCAGCTGGAACCTTGAAAGGTCTAAAGAAAACGCAGTGATTTGGTCCTGGCACACTAATTCCCTGTGCCAATGTTAAGGGTAACTCTCAAGTTGGCATCAGGCAGCTTTCCCCTCTAACATGTCATGTCTGCTGCTCCCTGCCTGAAGCCAAGCCCCTCTGACAGAAGACAGTTCTCAAGGTGAGCAAAGCACAGCTGAGGAACTCCTGAGAGGAGCAAACACCACAGCATGGTAAGAATAGTTCCAACACACCTGCCCGTAACAGCAAACAAGGAGGAGATATTTCCAAGAAGAAAATTTTCAGTCATCAAAGGAATTTGGCAGTTGAAGAGGGATGTTTCCCATTCTTACATATTGAATTTATTTTCCTGCAATGGGCACTTGAAGTGATGTTGCTATACAAAGAGGAAAGAGAGAATGACTTATTTAGGTTTATTTACATGTGTTTTGTTGTGGGAAAAATTCCTATGAATTCTATATTCTAGGCAGTGGCTCCTTGGAAAGGGAACATGCTCTCCCTTCTGCCTTTCCTGAAATCCAGGGAACTGACACTGCTAATCTTTCTCTACCACAGCCTTGCAGGTACTTCATACAGTTAATTCTACTTACTCCAGTGCAAAAATCCATCAGAAATCAGGCCCTGTACCCTCTCTTATGAGGAGATTAGTCACGCTTGGAGTAAGTAATGCAGAAGGTTAGGGGAAAAGCTATGCTTTTGTAGGAAAAGCACCACCTCTGGTGTGAAGGGGAAAGAGATAACAGCATCCTGCTGGTTTGCAAAACTGAGGAGGAAAAAAGGATTAGCAATGCTGGGGAAGACCATCTGATTGTCTAAGGGACAGTCCATGCCGTAACAGTCAGAGTGGCGGGTCTCTGAACAGCAGGTCCCGCCGAATGATCCCACAGGCAGAGCTCACAATTAGTGCCTTGTAAAAGGAAATGGAGCTAGTCCTCATCTAAATTTTCAACCACTGACCCATTAAAGGAATTTTAATACAGCCTCAAACAACGTCACATCAGAGCATTTTTTAAAATAGCACATACACATAATTAACCACAGCTATGTAACCATAAGGAAGTTGAACACCCTTTCCTACACATCTGTGCTTAGGTAATTATTGTAGGACAATAAAATAACTGAATTATACCTCAAGAGCAATAAAGGGTATATGAAAGGGTCAAAATATAAGACAGGATCCGCTGCCAGTTTCTAACCAAGTATTATCTCTTACTGTTCCTTCATCAATAATTACTTCTTTTGTGAGGGATGGAGGCAGTTTGAGTAGATGCTCTGTAGCACTTATGTCACTAAACTTGGAGGTTACCATGCAGGATGGTGTTCAGGATGTGGCATAACAGATTGATTCTTTCACTGCGGATGTTCCACTATGTTGTTCAGTTAGTAGATTCACAGGAAACCAGGTTTAGACTCACTAAAATAAGATTCATGAATGTTAAAGGAAGGCTGAAAAGAGTAAGAGAGGATCAACTGCAAAAGCACAGAGAGGCATTCAAAACAAAGGGATTATGAATTGTCTTTCCTGCCCTATGTATTCCAAACCTTATGGTTTTGGTATTCACTCTGATTTGTCTCTCGAGTCATCTAACAAGAATTGTAACCCTGGGAAAAAAGCTTTGGAGTTTCTCACTTTGAAGCAGAACAGATGCAAGATCAATTCATACACCCACTGGATGTTTACTGGCATGAAAGCAACACCTAAAAATATACACATCTAATGTTAAAAGGTAGTTTTCAATACATAGCTAGATTTACTTGCAAAGTCCCTGCTATATCTAGAGGGCCTCTTAAAAGAGCAATTCAAGTCAATGTTTTAAGATTACGTTACGTAAGCCGCTATTTCTCTTCTACTCCATTTATCCACACCAACTTGGAAATGCACCATCCTCCTTGTTCTAGAGGTGTAAAGGGTATTTCTCTGTCTCAGGAAATAAGTATTCTTAAAAATACTCATATTAGTGAGGTAATATCCCTAGCTTCAAATCCAGCTATGAGTAACCTACCAATTTAATTATATTTAACAATTTGATTTCCAGAGAATTTAACTTATCGGGTACCATTTTTTGTCACTCTTTAGAAAGCTTTCTGGCTTTTAAAGAGAAGAATTCAAAGTTTTACAGTCTAAAGTCCAAATTAGTAGAATTGTGGTATATCAGCAGAAAAGCCTGCCTTGCTGCTAAACAACATCTGGTGCCTAAATTGCCTCAAAAGTTTTCAGTTCCATATTTGTGTCATTCCTAATGCAAAGCAAATCCCCCCTTCACAAAACCCAGAGTCTTCTCCCTCTCTCCTCCTCAAAAAAAACCCCAGAGGCCATCTGTTTAGGAAAGACCTACACATATTACAAAAGTTTATTACTATAGGTGACAATCATTGTGATGTATGAGTTGTCTTTGGGGCTGCAGCCAGTGACATGAGTGGCCAGGCTGGGTCAGGAATGGCAGCACCAGGGTTTGCCACGTGGTACGAACACAACACAACCAGAATAACACAAATTCTGGATCTTCCCAGTGCAGAGGATCACTTTCCACACGTGTCTTATAAAGTGGTCTGTTTACAGGCTGGCAATAACTGGACTTCAGAACTCTCCATTTTTAACTCCTGCATATCCCAAAGCATCATTTCACCAAGTCAGTTGAGTTCCAAACGTACTTATGGTCAAGCAGATCAAGACAGATACACCAAAATCCCCAAACCACACCAAATAAAGTATCCTATAATTCTCTCTCTCTGTTCAAGGAGAGAAAAATCAAGGGAGCATCAGCCTTCCTGGTTACAGCCCAAAGCAGTTTCTCTCACTGAGTAAAAAAGGCACTCAAGGTAGGGGGAAAATTCAGGCCCTGGCCCTGCACTCAAGATTGCTTGCGCATTTTATCAAATTAAATTCAGGAGGAATAAGGATCATCTTCCTCTGTTGGATGTAACTGTTGTGCTTTGGGCTGATCTCAGCTTGTATCAGACGTGCTCCAAGGGCACCCACTGACCTGACTCTTCCATGGCCTTGTGAATCACCCAGTCGTGAAGGTGAAAAGAGAAGTGTTGAAATGCCTTGTGGCATTTATATTAGAAACATATTTGCAAAGTTTAGGCGTCTGTTCTGCAAACACTCAGCCCAAACACACCTTATGTGCTTGAATGTTTACTCACACCTGAGCCTAACTTTCTCTTAGTCCACTTCTGAAAGAATATGTTAGGCCCAGATTGCCTGAAAGTACAACAAACAGACTATGCTAAATAAAGAACAAAACATTCAAACAGCAAACAAAATGTACTAACAGTTGTGGCAGTTTCTTTAAATCAAATAAGGGATGGCAGGATTGTATTTTTAGCAATGAGGACATGAGAAGGGAAGCTAGCAGGTAGAAATAATCTTTAAAAAAAATCTTTAGAATAACTGGAAACATTAAGTACGTTTCTGGTCTTGCAAGCCCTTTGGACACACACAAGCTTCCCTCACTGTACTAGCTGGGGATATAAAAGATCCTATCCCTGTCAACTAGACTTGGCTTTATTCCATAAGGCACCTTTGTCAATTGAAGAATGACACTTATTTGCCCTAGGACATATTTCATTGCAAGTAGAAGAATATTTCAAGTAGAATAAAACCTTGGTTTTAATTCCTAGGGGCACTTTTTAACTGTTGCCAAATCTGTGTATGACGAGCTTGTAACACCCAGCAATACAGGTTGAGCTGCCCTTTAAATAGGGATGAGGTGCAGAGCCAAAGAGTTTATTATCCCAAATAATGTTTCATGCGCTGAAATACAGACAGACATACAACTTAACTACACACAGCCTGTCCTCAATGACTCCTGGCACAGGTAACATTTTAAGTGTGTGCCCCCCACCCCTTCTCCCCCCACTTAAATAGCTTTAACTTTTCAGACAAACTGGAAAATAAACCAAACCAAACCCCAACCTTCTTCTGCAGTAATAATTCTCAAATTTAGGCATTTATTTATTGTTCCCATCACAAGAAAAAACAAACAATAGGAAGGCACATTTAGGATTTATCCTGAAGTCATATTTTCTTATCCCTTTTGCTAGGGCAAGTCCTTGTTTTAGAAGCCTGCATAATTTAAGCCTGAATTATTCAGGCAATTAACAGGTGCTGTCTGTGTGGTGATAACACTTTCTCCCTTATCACAAATTGGCATCTACCAAAATAGACTCAGAGTCTGGAGACATTTTTTTGTTGTTGCTAGAATAAGAGAAGACAAACCATTCCTGAACAGTTAAATTTACACTTTACTGAAATAAAGTACAAGTTTATTTAAAGAGCAAAGCTCAGCCCTTTCTGAGCAAGTGGGACTGCTCATAAAAAGCAATCAGATGTTATATAGTGCTCCAAAGAGCATATCTGTTAACGAATGTTGATACAGTTGTTATATTGACATTCTGAAACAGAATTTTAGGTTTTATATAAACAACTATGAAATGGTCTCTCCTTATCACCAACTTCATCTTACTGAATATCTACTTACAGAGAGCACTTACTTCAGATTCCGCTGGCATAAGTCAAAGACTTCTGTTTGTAAAACAGCAACTACTACTTCTGGCCTTTCCTCTCTTGGTTTCACCATTTTTCATGTATTAAGCTTCAGGGTACTTCCTGGAACGGCTGAATGACCCACTAATATTCCACTGAAAGAATTTAGGGGACCACAGTAGAAATTCTTGGCCTTTCAATCTTTTCAGGTCTCCTGTACAATCTTGTTGCATAGTTTTTAAGTTGACTTAAGTGTGGGTTTAAGAAACAAAGTGAAACATGCTTCTTCCCACATGAGTTTCTACAACGGAGAGCACATCATTAATGCGTGAA
This sequence comes from Grallaria varia, assembly GCA_013396735.1. NCBI lineage: Eukaryota > Metazoa > Chordata > Aves > Passeriformes > Formicariidae > Grallaria > Grallaria varia. The sequence goes on from VWZG01008885.1 coordinate 133,185, forward strand.
TTGAGGTGCACGACTGGTTTCAGAACGGAGTTCAACTTAAGGAAAAAGAAGTTCTTTCTTCACCCTTGTGACTTCTCTTCCCCCACAGCGTACGACGCCTACAAGGCTCCTCACATCAACAGGCACAGAAGCAGCAGTGCATTTTTTCCTCTATAAGAAAGGAAATCAGCATCTTCCACTGTGGCAATTCTGGAGCTGACATTTCCACTGACTGTGGGAATACTGCTGGATTACTGTCTATGCTTAAGAAAAGGTATCTCTTGATGCTGCAATTTAGAGCATTTCTATTTTGTGTAGAGAAAACAGAACATCAAAGTAAATTTTCAAGTCAAGCAAGTCGCCCTCTATACAAAAGTCATCCTTCAGGAAACTTGAAGTCCTTGACAATCCCTTGCCAGTTTTCTTTCCTTTGCTTTGGTATAAAGACATTCCAGCTAAAGGTTGGGAATGTTGGATGCAATAAGCTCACACTAATGAGGTTACAGATAAAACCATTCCCCCTTTCTTGTACATTTCCCCTGCCTATCAATGAAGTCAGGATCTCTCTCGTTCCAGATGTATACAAAGATTTTACTGCAGAAACCAAGCAGTTTCACTAAGACAGCCTAAAAATGTATATATGCCATCAATTTGAGAAGAGTAGAAAGAATCTAGGTTCAAAGCAGCCCTTCTGAAGGACTCACGGCAAAGCAGTTGTGAGACACACACTGAATGACCAGTTGTCCTCTCCTATTCTGATCCCACACCTATTGTTTAACATACAACTCAATGACATTGCTGCCAACAGCTGAAAGCAGCCACAGCAAGAGAAGTGGCAACAAGGCACGAACAGCCTGGGCAAAAGAAGGGAAAACCCAGGAGTGAGAACTGCAACACTACAAACACTGCAAAGTGGCTCGATGATGAGCACTACAGAACTAAACTACTTGACTTTACTGTCTATGAACACTGTAATTTCATGATTAAATTCTTGGGTGTACGAAGCTCAGAGACAGCCCAGCCCTACCAATGCAGTGTCCAAACAACGGCACAAAGAATTGCTCACGGTCAAGTAAGTTCAAGGCCTAACGTGAACTGTCTTCAACTGGACAAGTATTTAAACATCTAAGTGGGGTATTAATCACTACACCTTGAGAGACTGTCATCCTTAATAATCTCAAAGTGCTTTGTAATTTATGGCACTGAACTGTAGCTACCATGAGGTTCTTGGGTAGCAGCCAACTGTTGGTTATCACACTGTGTTGTGTGGATAGGAAATGCTGGCTCTGGATACTGCAGTGAATCCCTGGGAGGCTTTCGATGCCTTCACAAGGGAGCATTTTAGTTCATCCCAAGGACCCAGATACAACAGACTGAGTACATTTTGCTCAAAGACAGGAATCAGACTCTACGTGCTCTGTATGAATTTTGAACCTGTAACTCTTGGCAGCAAGTGTTTCATATTAGCCCATCCCACAGACAAACCATCACAGTCAGATGTTTCCAAAGGTACCCAGGGCTGAACAAACTCTCGCCATCAACTCTATTTACAAAATTTAAAAAATATATACAAGGTAATACATCAAACAGGACATCAAATATGATATCATAGGAAGAAACCAAAAGCTTCACCCTGAGAAAGGATATAACCTATGACTGTTGACACCACGTAGATTCCTATGGAATGAGGCCAACAGAAGTGCTTTTCCAGTCAAATGCTCTAGCTTGTTTCTGCTTTCCTTAAAATAGACACGTACCCTGCACAGATCCTCTTCTTGGCCATAGCTCCAGTTTTCAGATCTGTGTGTATCTCCATCAGTCAGAGGCTTGGGGAAGAAAAGTAAAATTGAGCAAAGCAGCTGGAGCACACATAAGGGGATTGCTGCAAAATTACCACAAAACTCCTTTCCTGCATATAGCCCTTAGTAATAAAATTGCTATAATTGTTAATTGCTAAATTTGCAGGCACTCTGAATTACAGTAACAACTTATAATTACGTAATGAGGAATTTATTTTAAAATTTAAAATTGCGGATACTATAAAATCATTTATAATTTTCCCAAATTATTTTGTACCAGACAAACAGCGTCCATATTGTATTTGTTCCACCATACCACAAACATAATTTTTGTATTTGTTTTTAAAGTAGAGAGCTGCATTTATCCACTGTGAAGGTCAACAGTCCTCCTCATCCATGAGTCACTCTAGTTACCTTCTTCTGAAATACAGGTCTCAACCACTGCTGGAAAAGGATTCAAGAACCAACTAAGACAAAAATCCTACACATTGCAGCAGACAAGAAAAGTTAGTTCCCTCTACTTTGTTTCAAGAGTAGCATGACAGTAGGTGGGAAAAAGTTATGCTGTTGTGAAGTACCTATAAAAAAAAAAAAAAGTAGGTCAAGCTTAAAAGTTTGACCTACTGATCTTCTTTGCTTTGGCAAAAGTACAAATGGAGCTTACATAATGCTGTGCACATGTAAGCGCTGGCTGGAAACTAAACAATAAAAATGTTTTTAATAAGCCTCGGCCATTAACAGGATTCCTTTTTTTTATTATTTCAGATAATCTTAAATCTTTGTTTTGTAGTACACACTATTGAATCTTTACTTTTAAGACACATGTTTAAGTCACTCCTGTGTTGATGTCAGTGTCAGTTTATGGCAACTGATGTGACAGACACACCTAAAATCAGCTCTAAGTTGATTTAAAAAACCATCACTGTGAAACACAGGTAAGTTCCTGAAGCCACAAAGCTGAAGACTCAACAAGGCACCTTTCTCACAGGTTTTACTGTCTACAAAGCAGCTTTACAGCTACCTGCTTTGAATCACAGAATATTCTGAGCTGGAAGAGACCCACAAGAATCATCAAGTCCCTCTTGAGTAAAGCACAGGATAGACAGAAAACAAATCTGTATCTGCATCTACTGAATAGAATTCAATTCAGCATACTGCTGGCAAGTAAATAAAGACAAAAGGGTTATTCCAAATATCTGAAACTCAAGTACCTTAACAAAGGCACCTACCATCAGAAAAGACAAATGAAATGCCTGCTATTCTGTGATTCTTTTCTCCTCAGTTTAATAAAGTAAAACCGTGATAGGAAAAAAAGTTAAAAAAAAAAAAAAGAAATTAGAGCTTTGTTGCTAGTGCTGACAGCAGCTTCTGTGATAAAGATATCACCTCTTTTTACAGAGGAAGAGATTGAGGAACTATGACAATAACTTGCCAACATCCCAACTCAGCCATGCCAGATGGTAGACTTGACAGGTAAATACAAGTTACTGGCTCCCAGATCTGTACTCAGTAATCAAGTACTTCTTACCTAAAACCTTAATTAGAGAACGAGGAATTCAACAGCATTTGGTGGAAGGCAAACTATTCATTTTTTACCTTCATTTCCTAAAGAGAAAATAAAACATGCACCTCACAGGAGCAGTATTAGTTTGTATTTGTTAAAAAGCAGATGTAAAACATCAGTTTTTCTGTGCACAGAAACAATTGGCTCTCTCATCCCTGCTCTGGCAGGCTCAAGTAACCAGGCTGACACAGCTTTCATTGGATTCTTCCTACACATAAAATAGTTCCATATGTTTAAATGTTGAGTGGTTGAGTAAGCACAAAATTAATTCTTTACAACAATGTATTTCTATTGATTTTTCTTGTGCCTTAAGGCCTGGTCAATTACTGAAACCAAGCACAATTCAAACACTCTGCTTTGTCACATTTTTACATGCACTTGAAAGACATCTACAGTCTCAAAGTGGAATGGAAATGTTCATTTTCAAGAGGGCACTGACCCTCCCAGTCCAGGCAGACCTATTAACAGACTACTCTTGAGAGAGTATTCAGATTACACGGGGTTCAGATTCTAGTTCTTATTTGGGGTTTGTATGGTTGTTTTTAAGGCACTGGCAACATCTCCAAAATGCAAGTAGCCAGCAGTGCCTGCATCTTAGGACCAGCAGGTCTTCATTTCCTCACTGTGCAGATCAGCAACATATCACAACACACCACCTCTCCCTCTTGCTCACAGACCTGGAAGCATCTATCAAAGGAATGTGTTTTCCTCAAAATTTTGTTCCAGAATCTAATTTTAACACTCTGATGTTCAGATGGCTTTGGAGATTGCTTTTCAGCACTCACCTCTTTCTAAGACCTGGTGGCACATAATTCTTCATTCTCTGCATCTTCATCTTTTTTTTTCTTTTTTTTGTATTCTCAGCATGCAATCCAAACAGGTTCATGAAAGGCCAAATAACTTCTCCTGTCACAGTCACTACATGATAGCATAGAAAACATTAGGAAAAACCAATTTTATAGAATTGCTTCCAATCATGTCCCATCATTCTCTGCTGAGAAGAACTGGGAGACACGCTGTGTTTTGAATATATTGCAAGGTGCTCAACAAATGATCACCAGAACCCTTTTACAGACAGTTTTTGCAAAGCCAGCTATCCACACATCACCAGAACAAAACACTACCTCCTCCAGTGGACAGCACAATGGCTGCTCTATACCATGATTTCTCCACAGAAGAGTGCTGTACATGAACAGCTCCTCAGCACAGGCCCTGAAGGGCAGAAGTCAGTGGTAATAAGTCATACTGATCTTCATCTATCGCTCTTTTGGAGCAGGCTAGAACAGTGCTAGCTGGAACTCAAGTTTACACCCTCTTTAAGTTGTTGATGCTTTATTTATTTTATCTATTCTATTTAGAAATACTGTTTCATTCAAATATCCTCATGTGGTCTTGGGTTTATTCCATGTATAGTCAATGCTCCAATTAGAGAAAAATATTTCAGTGGTCTCAAGCTCAGCAGGAGTCAGGAATCACTGCTGGGTCATATCACCTGTAGTAGTTCATTAAGCTGAGCCCAACAAAGCTACAGTTCCTGTTGGAACAGTGAAGCAAAATTCCTCATGAAGAGCTATGACATGCATGGGAATAACATTGAACATCAGTCATTTTCCACTTAGTACTAGACAACTTCTTTCACAGGAGCGGGGAGTTAACAGCCTCAGGAGGAACAGCCTGCTGCATATGGCTTGCTCTTCTAGAAGACCACAGCCACCACTGAATCTGGAATTGTGCTTCGCAAATAAAAAGGCACCTGAGTTTGCAAACCCAAGAGCTACACATAACACTCTGGAAGATTCATGGAAAGGCAGCATTTGTAAATAGACAATTTAAAATAAGTGGCATGTTGTAGATTCACAATTCACTGTCATACTGTTACTGTACAGCAGTATACAGAAGTTCCCATGAAAAGTAAAACTCCTAATACAAGTGACCTTGTGCCTATGTCACGGATGAGAGATGAAATTGGAGGCTCTGCTGAACACCAGTATCACCAGGTCAGCACTGCTGGGCATATGCTGAGTGGCCTGGCCATAACATTATAACCTGAGTTCCCTGGTGATCTCTGGATCAGCATAAGAGGGTGTGAAATATACTTGCTTTAGGAGTTACTCGTCAGAGTTAAGCACCCTTAAATTCTGACACCCATATTAACTTAATGACTTCTATAAAAAAAAGTACACATTGTTCTGTAAATTGGAATCAAATGAACAATCATGCTACATAGGAAGGGATGACTAAGTCACACAAACAAACTGAGAGCTTAGCTTTCTGAAAAGAGAGTTTATTTGATTAAATTATCCTCTTGAAATATTTCACCTATCCTAAAAGCATTTCAAATTGTCAACCCCTCACATGTACAGCTTTTAACATCTCTAATTTCAACTGTGCATCCTATTCACACCCTCTTCCCTACAAAAGGGTTGAGAGCCGAAGCTGGAGCAGCTTCTATCCCCCTTCCTCCCCTACTGAAGACAAAATATCAAAATCATTAAAGACCCTCCCACACAAAAGAAGGAACATATGGAGACAAAACTATCAACTTATAAAGTTCTTTGCAAAAGAAGTGTAGCGATGATACAGGAGCAAAATTCCTTCCTACTGAAATCAGTAGGCACTGGTTTAAATTAAAGCCAACTCTGTCCTTATTTCTCACACAGAGTGTCAGTTTGATAAGAAAAGGCTGTCAGTGCAAGAATACTGACCAGCCACTGGTTTCCAGATTGGTTATCAGTGTTCTGCACTTGCACAGCACAAATAACGAAACCTCACTGAGAACACTCCAAAAGAAAAATCCATTTTATTTTCATCTTTCCTTTATAATTTTAAAGATGTATGAAATATCTGAAAGTGAGTGAATGAACAGTTCTTACAAAACTACAGAAAGAAAAAGCCCAACAGAGACTTGAGCCCGTGTTCACAAAGGTGCTGTTCCTCTGGCCTAAAGACAGATAACCATCTGAAACCTTCGATTATCTTGGTTGTACTCCTTTGCTCTTAATTGCACTGCTGGAGAGAAATTTTTATAGCCAATATTTTTCAAATGACTTATCTTTAAGAGTAAGATTTAGGAGACTAATCAGCCCCTCTTCTATATTGATTCCACAGAACATAAGCTCCTTTAAAAAAATATTGATAACCATCTAGATTTTTCAGAAAAGCATTAAAGCCACTGCTGTATTTTACTACCCAAGTTAGCAGAAAACCATCATTATCTGTGGAGTAAGAGGTTCATATTGTTTAGCATTCAAATCAGAACAGACTTTTTTTTTTTTTTTGCCCCTGAAATGTAAGCCCAGGTTCCCAACCTTCATGGCTGCAAACAAGCCCTGAATGAGCCAATGCAGTGCTGCCTTCCCAGGATTGCCAAGACCTCTGCTCTGTGCCACCCTCTAACAGCTGCAGTGTTGAGGAGCCCAGGCTGTTCCATGCTGCCTTTCAGCAGCCAAGCAGAGGAACACTATTACTCCCCTTCCTCCTCGGTACTAGGCTGACTTGTAGAAGCAGAATCTAGAATAATTCCCACAGGAGATGAACCTAAGAACACAGAGATAAAGCAAAAAAATATTTTCTTTCATCAAACAGTTCCTTTCAGCAGCAGATGCTTAAAAAAACCTGGCTCTTAGTGGCACATACGGAAGCTGGAGGCCTTGGATGTGCTCCAAGCACGGTAGGTCTGCTGAGAGTGCCTGAGTGTCACCAGCAGCTGGGACAGGTTTTACCATCAGGGCTGTGCCCTCCTTTGCCAAATCTCTCCCCAGCAGGCTCTGGGTAATGAATGGCACTCATAAAAGCTGTCACTTCATAATTCAATGCCAGTGTTTGCTACAGGAAGTCCTGGGCTCAATGGGCACCCTCTCACTTCCTTTCTTTACAGTTTGGGCAAAATGCTCAGTTTAGAGACAGTCTAAGCACTAGAAATATACATTTACATTCCTTTTAACCTGAAGTCTTATAATAATGCATTGAATCAGATATCAATAAAAATCTACAAAAGAGTCGTTAAGGAAAGCTGACACCTAGCTCTCCTCTATGGTTTTATCAAGACAGCAATGCTTTGGCTTCAAAATACAGCAAAGAATAATAAAAAAAAAGGCTTAGGTCTGTCAGAACAGTATTTGAGTAGTGAAGTCCTTCAGAAAAATCCGCATAGATTTCATGTTTGCTAGCCTGATTAAAATTGTGAGTTGCATCTCAGAAATGGCAGACGATTCTTAAGTAATCATCCACCAAGTAACTAAGAAATCATGATTTGTCCTTATAATATTTTAGGGGACAGTGTTTGTATTATAAAGAGATATGAAACATTTTTCTTTAAGAAAGAATGTAATGGACTGTGCTTAGTTCCCAAGGGACCTTCTTTTTCCTTCAGCACTTTTTCCGCAATAGTTTTTGTTATCTCATTTCTATATGGGCAGAGAGAATCCAACATCTTACACCTTGCACAGGATCTGCTAATGGGAGGCAGGACTTCAGGAAGACATACTTAAATATTTAAAATCAAGATTATTTTATTTGGCTTTAAGCCCTTAAAGAAGGGCTCATTACTGCAGCACTGCTGCTAGGTGGAACTCTAGAAGGAAAGAACCAACTATTTTATATAGCCACAGGCAGGAAGATCATCACAATCAGCCACAGGAGGAATGGTGAAGTCATCTAGGGAGTTCCTGAATGCTGCTCTTTGGGAAGGGAAGGGACTCGTTCCTCTGCTCTGGACCACGGAGGAAAGGCCAGGTTCTATACTAGGTAATGAGAACCGAATCAAACAAGCCATCAGGACAGTCTGATCAAAGGGAATGCTCCCTCATCAATTCCTAACAGCCAACATTTTCAATACTCCATTAGAATAAATGAAATTACGACACAAATTGAACCAATTCAATTCTTCACACACACTGAATATTAGGCATGGAAGATGCAAACCAGATGAACGACAGTTTTTAAGCCCTTTGCAAGAATTTATGACACAAGTCTTTACACCATGACCATTTCTCTCTATACTAACCTGTGGTTTCCTTGGAAATTTTAAGTTTAGGGCAAGGTCACAGACTCTCCTGAGTCGGAAGGGACCCACAGGCATCATCAAATCCAACTCCTGGCTCTGCACAGGAAAACCCCAAAAGTCACACCCTGTCCTTGAGAGCATTGTCCAAACCCTGCCTGGGATCTGCCAGCCTTGGGGCCGTGCCCACTGCCCTGGGGAGCCCGTTCAGTGCCTGACCACCCTCTGCGGGAGGAACCTTTTCCTCAGCTCCAACTTAACCCCCCTCTGACACAACTTCAGGCCGTTCCCTCGGGTTCTGTCACTAGTCAAGGTGTTTAATTTAATTTAATCTCGTCTCTTTGCGTTCAGGATGACTTCCCTTCCTAACACAGAGATCTGTGTTCCTCTGGGACACGGGACCCAAGAGCTGCTCTCCTCCTGTTATCTCTCCCTGCTCCACTGATCAGAACACGCGGGTCTTTACCAACAGGCTGAAATAAATTGGTCATACAAACAATGACACTGTTAGTGAAAAGACAGATGCACAAATCCTCCGTTTTTTAAAACAAACGATGTCACACTCTAAAATAAATAAGCCACACTATCTATCAGCTTAAAAGCTGATGAAAATCAGCAGGCGGGGAAAAAAAAAATGTGAAGGAAAGCAAGAACTTCCCTGCAACAAAGGAACCGTCGGTGTAGTGGGAAAGACTCGAAATCCGCCCCCAGCTAAGCGGAGACTGATGTGAATTCCCTGTCCAAGGTGACGGCACCGGGGAGGCACAGGCGGGACGCGGAGCCCCAGAGGGTCGGGGGGCCGTGCGGGAACCCCGGGACAGCGGGAGGCACCTCCGGGGGCTCTGCCCAGGCCGGGGGTCCCTGCAGCCTCCGCCGCACCGAGGGGGACCCCGAGAGCCCCCGGAGCCCCCCAGCGACCCCCGGCACCTGCCCCGGGCAGCGGCCCCTCGGGGCAGCCCCCGCCCCCACCGCAGCCCCGGGCCCCGCAGCCCCTTCCCCGGCCACCTGCCGGGTCCCGCCGCCGGCCGCCCTCACCCGCGGACTCGCCGGTGTTGATCCAGTCCGGGTTCGCCAGGCTGGCGATGGCGAAGATGTCGGCGGCCAGGAAGAGGCATCCTGAGATGATGGTCAGTTTGTCCATGTCCTCCGGCGCGGCG
>VWZG01008885.1:142888-155730 GCA_013396735.1 Grallaria varia
CCTGGGGCTCCCCAAACACCCCACCCACCCCCGGTGCTTCCCTGCCCTCACGACCGGCATCGCAGATCCCCGAGGTATTTTTGGGCCGAGGGCTGGGGAACGCTCGCGGGTCGGTCTTCACCACAGAAACCGCCTCCTGTTCTTCGGCTCACTGCTCTCTCTTTGCAATGCTGGGCAAGAGCCTGAATTTCGGAGCTGCTTCTGCAGCAATGTGAGGACAGGGGAGGTGGAGGGACTGAGGCTTCGCGGGGTTGTGCAGCTGTGGAGTCCCACAGGGCGTTGTGTCTGTGCTGTGTCTTTGGAACAAAACCTAATCAGTCCTGGCTGGAAATCTCACCCAAACAGAGCCATTTTTGATGACACGCTTTCCCATGGATTCAGCCATACAGAGCTGGGGGGAAGCTGCAGCCAGAAACGAACAATGCACCAAATGTGGGAAAGCAGCCCAGCTTTGGCCACAGGAACTCTGTGCTTTTGATAATGCCATTCTACTACGGGATGCTGCAGTAAATGAACCCCGCAGCCCCCACATCTACAGGTACTGGGGAAATACATAACTGCTTACATATTTCTTCCCTTCCAACAGTGAACACCCACCTGTTTTTCCCAGAGCAGCGTAACTGATCTATATGGAACACACCAGGATGCCAAGTGGGCGACCGTCTGTTCTGTTTATTTTTATGCTACTCTTTCATGTAGATGGGACACTATACAAACAAAATGCAGATGTTAGTAAAATAAAGTGTTCAACAGCAATCAGCAGGATTTATTATTTTGAAGTCAAACCCTGTACTTACATTCAATTGAAATCATCTATACTTGACAGATGTTCTTAAGGCTGGAGAAAATAATAAGGCCTTTGATGAAAAATGGCTGAAATTATTCCCTTTAAACCAGGAAAAATTGGTGCATGGAAGAAATTTTTATTTGAAAAATCCATTTGTAATAGGCATGCAATATTTTCTTGAAGTCTTTAAGAGCTGGAAACTCCTCTGGTCTATTATTTTCTGCCCTGTTCCTTACATTCCCTGAATGTATTGCTATTAGTAATGAATACTTAAGTAACAGCACTATTGCCTTTTCACTTGGCAAAACGTGTGACTTTTTAAGAAATAAATTTCTAAATAAAAATGACTTCCAGTATATCTATTTGCAGAAAGCTAGTTTAATGGAGTGCACTAACTTTTTATAGCTATTGCTATTATGGCTTTTTGGCAGCAACTCAACAGGCAATGCCTATCTACAGAAGCAGCTACGGCTGAGAGGCTTAACTGCTTGGACAACTAAGACTGGGGATAGCCCCTAATTAAATGTCTCCTTAAACCTTTTATTGAGGAATGATATCATACTTTCAACTAGTAAAGTTTTCTTCTCACTTTTCAAAGGGCAGTCCTCAGCACTGGAAAACTTCTCTCAGCACACACTGACTGCAGTATTGATAGCAAATATTAGATTGGGTGAACAAGGATTAGCTCTCACAATGGTACAGGATGAGCCATATCTCCAGGTAACAAACCTTGTGGAGAAAAGCTCTGCAGCTAAGGATGGAAAGCTAAAACCAGGTAAAAAGAACCAACAGTGATATCCAAATATAATAACACTGAAAATCTTCTTGTTCTGCATTTATGCTTTGAGCCTGTCTCTGATTTATTTACACTTACACAGATCAAAAGAAACTCAATTTAAAATTACACAGAAAAGAAACCAGCACAAACTGTATGAAGCTCAGTGCCAGCATTCCACTGTGATGAAATACCTGTGATCTTAAAATAGCTGATATGGTGACTGTTTCATAAGCAGTTCATCATTTAAGTATAAACATTTTTTTCCAGCAAAAACAGATTTCTTATTCTTTAGGTTTGTCCAAAAATAGTTTGACTATTACCTTTATCTAGCAACTAAACTTGAATAATAACATTCTTTGTTCACTGTAGTATTGTTCAAGTAATTTCACTCTACAAGAAACACAAAACTTCCCAAGGTTTGAAATTAATTTGCCTCATTGTTTGCTTTTATTTCTCTTTATTACCCAGTGTAGTTACAAAGTGGCAATGGACTAATCTCTGTGCTTTAATAAGCCATGCAGGTGTTCATTTGCTAAATGCTTTAAATCTGAAATGAACCAAATCAGTACTAGCAGATTATTACCAGTTATTAAGGGTTTCTTGTGGAACATCAGACACCTGTATCAAACTTGTAATTGAAAGCTCTGTAACTGTGACTGTTTCACATGGGTCCCCAGAGCAATTACATCAGGCTCATGGATACAGTTTGGGGATGATAGCATGCTATGTTAATTCCAAGCATTAAATTGTCTCTAACATTGGAATCTATGAAGCGAAGACTTGAGCGTAATGAAGTAATTTAGAAATTTACTGTCTGTACAGTGAAAATGCGTATCTTTAAATTAGAACAATTTTCCCAGCGCTGCCTTTATCTTTTGGGCAGTCCTTTCTTCTCACACCTTTCAGAGAGAATTAGTATTCCAAGCACTAGGAAGAGAGATTTGCTTGTTTGATGAAACAAAAATCCTCTTTTAAGGAAAGGCTTTGCTCTTTTGATCCAAGCATAAAAATCAGTGGGAAAATCCAGAGCATAAAATAGAAATGGATTTGGACTAAGTACTTTTTAATTATTTTCTTGGGAACTGATAGCTTTCTTCTGTTCCCTAAAAAAAAAAAACTCCCTTAGGCATACAAAGGAATATGTATGATATTGATTTGGTTGTTGGTTTGTTTCGTTGGGTTGTTTTTTTACATCTATAATTAGAATACTAATCATTGAATATTAAGAATATGCATCACTGAAACTAACCCGTTCTATTTGCAACAACGTGAAGAAGGCAAGCCCCCAAAGCATTTTCAATAAAGGCTACAAGAACAAGGAGTCAAATTATTTACGGCAAGTGATGTGTTTGATGGCTCCTTGCTCTGCCTTCTCTGGCAGCACAGAGATGCTGCAGTTCAGGACATGATGTTTATGGATACTGCTCCTCTGTGCAACTATTTCTGCCAGGCTGCTGACAGAGCTGTAGTCTGCTGCACATCGATTCTGCTTCCTTTTCAGTCCCCAAAAATCACTGTTCACACAGTAATTGCAACTCCCTCCATACCCCATGGTATACAGAGGTGCTGGGCTCCTGTGCTCTGCTGTTCTTGGCTGCAGCACAAACTGCAGCTCTGTGCTTTTCACTGGCAGCTGTCTGCCAAGAATTTTTCCTGAACCTACAAAAATACATGGATAACTAGTGGCAATTACAGTGTTTGTCTTCATCGTAGTGATAATTTTTTATGTATTTTTTTACATTGACTAAAACTCACCTCATTTTCTCACTGTAGTTTTTACCTTCAGTGTACAGAGCCAGACATCAGCCTTTCAGATACTATTTTCAGTCAAAAAAAAAAATCAACACAAAATGTATGAACTCAGCACTTTATTTGATGAGTACAAGCCCACAATTACCCCAGATTAATTTTCTGAAAGAACTGAATTCATAAATAACAAGTTAATAGTGATTTCTTTAGAACATGAGTGACTTAGAGCTCAGGTCCATCTTGAATCTGTAGCCCAGTTTTGTTTTTACAGCTCATCAAGGAAAGGAGTATTTCCCAAGTCCCCGCTAGCTGCCATTGATTTCTTCCCACTGACAAACTTCTTTGCAGCCTGAAAATAAATCAGGAAAGTGGCTATCAGGAAATACTCATTACAAGAGTTTATCATGCTGCTCACAGCCTCAGCTTCAAGTTACTAAACCAAACAACAAACCATGATGCCACTTCAATACATCATCATGTAAGCAATTCTCCTTTTGCTATATAAACCTAATTGCTTCCAATCCAGCTGCTCGTTAATTCATAATCTAAACAGAAATGGCAGAGTGACAGTTGGATATTAACAGCATAAACTCTAAAAATGGTTATTCCTAGAATAATTATTACACCACAAAATACAGATCTCTCCGCACTACTAAAGCTATTGCTAGTTGCTGCAATACAAATAAGCAGTGACTGTGAAAACCCCAAGTTTTGTATCTTGGAATTTCTATTTCTGATAGATTTCTGTATGCAGTTTTCTTCACGTAAAAGGAACAAGACAATGTGCAGTAGCAATACAGTTATATCAATTTATCATTGAAAGCCTATTTGTTTTATTAAGCACATCAAATATTCTAGACGCAGGAATCCAAAAAGCCCTGACACAGAATCACCTGCACTGGAACTAATATGAAGTTTTCAATGAATCTTACTTGGCAATTTTGGTAAATTTAAGTGAAGTAGATGAGAATTTTACATAATTGCCAGCTACATTACTTTTGCAGTATATTAAACAGTCTTCTGTCAATCAAGTAAGTAAAAATATCAAAAGATACCAGCTGGGATTCACAAATTAGTTGATTTTTTTAAGACAGTGTATGTGTGTGTTTATAAACACATACAAATGAGCATCAGTTTTCCATAAAAAAAACCCTTACAGACTCATTAAGGAACACCTGTAGATGCAAACACATACTTACATTCACAACATCAGCAGTGGAGACAGAGTCGATTTTCTGAGCAACAGCAGATGGTGATGTGTGTGTGCCAGAAACCAGAGACTCAGAGCCAATTTCATTCAGTAACCCTTCTGAAGTCTCCACTGACATCAAATAGTTGGCCTTCAGCTGGTTTCTGCACCAAACAAAGCACGAAGAATGAGTGAGCATGCAAATCCTGCTATTACCTTCCCCAACACCCCTGTAAATACAGAGGTTTTAGCGCTTTCAAAGTTTTCAAGATTGCTCTCCATTTTGAAAGGTTTTCCTTTTCAAATATGTAAGGGTTCCATAGCTATGAAAGAGGCACCACAAACAACCCAAGCACCAAAGTGACAGGTACGTGAACAGCTACTGCCTCCCCACAGTCAGAAGATCTCTAGCTCAGGATTTGTTTCTGTTTGAAGTAACTAATGCAGTTATACAAACTAATCTATCAAGTTTACACCTAATGTTTCTCATCGAGAATAGATGCATGCAGACTGATTTTGTTTTAAATTACAAAGAAGCTGTGAATGGAAATGGTCAGGCCCCTCGTCCAATAGTTACATGTTTTATTAAAAGACAGCAACTCTATACTGTTTTTTCTGTTTCCATGCAGTCTCAGTTATTTTTTCCAATAGCTCATTATTAAGTAGCTTGATATTTTTGACTGCAAGGCTCTGTACAGAGCATCAGCTGGGTTTGGGAAGGTTTTTTGTCAATAAAGGAAAAAGAGCAACATAGAAAATGTATGAAGCCATGAAGGGAAACTTCAGGGGGAAAAAAAAAAAAAGTGCCACAGCAGCACTGTGTGTAACTCCCTAACACTAATCTGCTTCATTTAAAAAACAAAAAAGCACAAAACAAAACAATGCCAAATATAAAGGTCCAGACTCCACCGTCTACTACTAGTGACCAAGGCAGAACTGATCATGTGTAGGCTATCATGTTTTGTTTAATTATGTTTTACATGGAGTCTTATATTATACATGCAACAGTCAATATTTTAATTTTGCTACTAGACTGAATCTGAATTATATTGTACCGCATAACTGCAGTTTTAGAGACTCAGTACAGTTTAACACTATTTGGAGATCAAGCACCAACTAAAGTGCACAACCCTCTATAAATCTGAAGCTTTAAAACTTTGTTGGTATTACTGTTTCCCTGACAGTAAATTCCCCCACCATCTGAAATATCCCCAGGGGCACGTACTTCGAGAACTCGGCTGTAACATCACTAATTCAGTGCTTTACACTTGCAGATCCTCATTACTATTATTCTTTGAAGACAGCACAGATTGCTTAATACAATTGTTTTGGGAATTGCTGCAGTGCAACTGTAAAGGGAAATACCTAAATAGTGAAATTTAGGATTCTAATTTAAATACGTCTTAATACTCCAGAGTATGACTGAAACAACAGCATCTGCTGATACTTGCTAATTTCTTACACTGAAACAGTTTTCAGAAAACATTTACTGAACAAGTTTTTATTAGGAAATAACACTACTGGAGTGTCAGGACAGCTTTCGAAATGAGTACTGACAGCGATTCAGTTCTTATGCAGGACCATGAGCAGTTCCCCATGGAAATAACTACAGCACGATAAGCTCTGCTGTACAGAACAGTCTTAAGTGTTTGATAAGTAACTATGGGTTAAGAAACTTCTCTTTACAGCACGAAACAGCTCTTGACACACTTACTTTGCCGTTGTGACATCAGCATCAGTGACACCACCCTGAGCAACTGCCTTTACCTGGCTCAAAGCAGCTTTAATGACCTGAGGATAATGAAATCATGTAAGACTTCCCACATTAAATTTCAGCATATTATTTCTATTATCTGGAATCTTGGAAACTTCAGGGGAGAGAAGCTGACAATGTTAGGATTGTCTGCCCAAACACAATTCTAACCAGCTTTATAACAAAACTAAAACCACTGTAATAAATACCCACATGAGACACAAAAACCAGTGCAGATTTTAACTGCACCACAACATTAATTTATATGGTCTCACCATTTTTCATGAGAATATTCAGTTCTGCCAGCACGTTCCTCATCATATCCTTAGGCTTACAAATGTAAATCAGCAATTACAGTCAGCAATTTAAGGTATTCTACTAGTTTTAGTTCATATTATGTATCTGTCCTTCCCAGAAAGCAAGTCTCATTCCCAGCTTACAGAGCTGGTCATAACTGAATATGCAGCATTCTTATACAGGAAACCAGATGAATTTCCTTTTTTTTAGATGAATTAGTCGCTATCTCAAATCAAAACACTACTTGGAAGGTTACGTTATTAATACTTAAATTCCAGTGAGCAACTACTCACCTCCCCAGTATTGGCAGCCTGGGATATGGTGTAAATCCCGAAGAGCCCAGAATCAGAGTAATTAACATTAAACGCAGAAGCCTGCAAAACAAACATTCTCATCAGCTGTTTCAAGTATCGGAGCAATTCAGCATAGGAAAATAGTTACTATTAGGATCTAAACTACTTAATTCAGGAAGCTAAACTCCATCCCTGCAGAGGAAAGATCAGACTGGAAGGCTTCATTGATACACTATAATATGTACAAGAATGAAATCATTAAGACTGCAGCTGATGGCAGTAACCTGTCAAAGATAATACACATTTTACATAAACTATTAGAGTACAGTAACCCTTTGAACTTACATCAAATGGCTGGCTAGTTGCTTTAGCAATACCCTGGGCCAATTTGCTGGTAACGTGGCTTCCCCTCTTGACAAGGGGCCCAGCACCTAAAACATGCTGAAGGACACTGAAGGCATTTGCTTCTGCACTCCCAACAGCAGCTCCCTCTGCTACAATAGCAGCGTGGACAAGGCTATCACCATTCTGTTTTCTGATTTCTCCTAGAAATACAAAACCAGAATAAAAGGCAGTCAAGTGTTCAGTTAGAAACTACTGTATGTTCAGAGGTATGGAAAGGAGACATTTCCCTTTCATGAGAGAGAAGCCAGGGTCTGAAGTTACAGCATGTCAACTCAGGCACACAGCATGAAGCTGTTAGTAGCCTGTAGACAACATGTCCAAAGAAACATACTCACCCCCTCGATAGACAGCCTTTGCACCAGAAGCACCGGCTCCACTTCGGATATTTAGGAATTGCTCTGCAACCTGCTTTAAGACAGAGTGCTTGACACCTGCAATACAAGTTATTCCAGGTAATGCAATGACATTGAAAAGCAACAGCAGTTAGATCAAAGCGTGTGACGTGTACCACAACATTTTACTTCTACAGAGAACTCCAATTTCTACCAGTTTTCTCATATGACCTGCAGTGTACGTCCAAGGACATACATACCTATTCCTACAAGAGCCATTCTCCCACTTGTGAAATTGCTCTGTACAAAGTGGTGAAGCTGCAAGAGTAAAACCATGTTTTAGGGTATTTCATATAAAGGACAAAAATCTCCAGTGTGTTTCTGACATACTCCCTTGTACTTCATGCAGCAAACCCCAATGCTTCCAAAAGGAATTGCCTATAGAATGGCATTTTATTGCATTCCCCAGTGAAAACCACAAAACCCTTTTATACAAGAACATATGAACTTCTTTGACAGCCTTACTATCAACAGAAAGCCACCAATAACCAACTCTCTAAACGTGAACACGAGTTCCATACCCAGTACTAAAAACTGCATGAAAATAAATTACTTTAACACCAGACCAATAAGGTAGTAAATACTAACTTATATGTATTAAATTAACTCTCTCTCCCGAGTGACATCATCTACTCCTGATAAAAAAACTGAAACAGATTTATAACACAACACAGATAACCCTACCTGCTCAGGCGTAATTTTTCCAACTCTGTAATCTGGACAATACAAGGGGTTTGCCAGAGCATTCTTGTAAGCTGCAGCATGCAAGTTTTCCAGCACTCCTAAGAGGGACAAAGTTTCAGTGATGATGATTAACATAAGAGCCAATGCAGGGGATTAGAAAACACACTTACCAACTTGAGGATTCTGATATGCGATTGCTTTATCAACTTTTAATTGTGGCTGAAGATCAGCTACTTCCCATGGCCTGAACTCTGATGCTGTGGTAACATTAAGAAGATACTCCATTACTGTATCACTAGATAAAAAAAAGTTACAAAGGTATTAAACACAAGTAATATGTACTTCTGCAGTTCAAACTAATCTGCAAGCAACACATTAACAATAAAACGTATCAGAGCAGTTACTACCACTGATGTACAAAGTACAAGAATTCAACTTCAGTCCTGTAGCATTCATATGCTCAGGAATATGACATGAAAGTTGACTATTAATACAGCGATTTATTGATCTATTACAAAAGCATGATATTCCTCCCACCCTGTAAAATGACAGGTCTTTACTTCAAGCAAAAGAACACAGTAATTCCCTTTACAGCACATCTAGATACCTACATGTAGTCTCGCAGACATTCAACAGTGTAAGTAATTTTCTCTCTTGTTGAGTACACACTAAATGAGAAAAAAACAAAATCCATTTCAGCAGAGAGCAGAGAAGTGGATTTTCACACATATTTCCCATTGATTGAATTCATCAGCAAGATACGGACTGGAACAACCAGTTAACCTTAAATCTGCTTGAGATGACTGTTTAAAGGAGTGACAATATACACCCTGCAGAAACAGACAATTAAAACTCCCATTTTTAATATTCAAGTAATAACAAGTGTCGTGTGACCCTAATAATTTAAGAAACTCTGTTAATTCAACGTAAAACAGCAAAATAGGTTGAATAGCAAAACAAGGCAAATGTATTTACGTATTAAATAAAGAAATTTAGAAAATAGTCTCTTTAGGCAGAAAACATACTCGATCTAGTCCTTTTGCTTCAATGCATTTGTTATTGGCAGGAATAGAAAAGAATAAGAGTCTCAAGTTATAAAACACTGTTTTTACCAGATTCTAGTTAAAATAATCTTACTGGATGATTTCAAGATATATTGAAAGAAAGCAGGCACAGTGAGATCCCTCTTTTATTTCTCTCAGTCCTGGTTTCTAGGCTTTAAACTCTCAAATCACAAAAGCCAACTATTGTCTGAATTGTTACCAAACTTGCAGTATGACAAGTAGTATCTATTCACAAAAGATGGAGAAAAAAGTAATCTACTGACTTCAGGAACTTTAATCTTGAAGTATGAAAAGGCAGAAAGAAAATCAAGCTTTCTGGACAAATTATATTTCTTCCACTTAAACAACATTTATATTTTGCTTACTGAAATGTCTTTTTAGAATACAAGTCATGAGTGCATTCCTAAAGCTTGGCAGAACCAAAAATACACGGGGTTCCTTGACAACATTCACTTTTTTGAAGTACCAGCTCCACACTGAGCTTATCCCATCTACATATTGTTGTGCATATTGTCTTTTGTTTTCTTTAGTCATAGAGCTCATTTGCATCTTACCAAGACAAATTATCTTTCTATGTGGTTACAAACCTCAAGCTGCCCCCAACAGCTTCAATGCCACGAGTAATTCGGAAAGAGGATGCTCCTTTAGTAGTCTATTAAAATAATAATAATAAAAAGGCAACTTACAATTCTAGCTATTTACAAAACAGATTTTGGGTTAAAGGCAGCAATAAGAAAAACTATTCAGAAATATTCCACACACACGCACAAAATTGTGTTTGTATCAGCCACCTAAAATAATTTTTACTGCAGCCTAAATAAAACAGTTCATGTTCATAGCAGGATAGAGATATACTATATATATATATATATATACACACTTTTAGACACCACAGGAGAGCATAATTCTAAATAAACCAGGTAACCAAGCACCTGTGTACACTGTTTTCCACTTTATAGGATCTCTTACATTAACTTTTACCATAACATTTATTTTTGCAATAATAAGCCTTTGACCATTGCATCTACTGACAACATAACAACAAAGGGGATAAATACCTACCAAACTGGATGCAAGACGAAGCAGGTGAGCAGTTCCCAGGTTACTGGTGGTTTCATATCTGCTGCCTGTTTTAATAAACACACCAATTCTTGAAGCTGGAGAAAAGTTTTCCAGAGATGCAATAACTAAGCCATTTGGTAATTTTGTGATCTGTATTAAAAAGAAAAAAAAAAAATTCAGTTTAGTCATTCACCGGAAGTACTGTCACAGCTCTGCTGAGACTGAGTTTTAAAAAATAAAGGAGAGAGATAAAAAAATACCAGTATTCATACTGACCTCAAGATCCTCCGACTCTGGAGATAATTTTACTTTTGCTGCAGTTGCTGAGGTTTTAACTTTAGGAGCTACTTTAAGTGAGTAAAATCTCTTCTAGAAGAGAAAGCAAAGAGAATGGATTTCCTTAATTAGTTCATCATACCACAAAGATGATCAAAGGGTTGGAGCACCTCTACTACACAGACAAGCTGAGAAAGCTGTGGGTGTTCAGCCTGGGGAAGAGAAGGCTCTGGGGAAACCTCACTGCAGCCTTGCAGTACCTTAAAGTAGGTTATAAAAGAGATGCAGAAAGACTTTATCCAGGCAGATAGTGACAGGATAAGGGGCAATGGCTTCAAACTGGCAGAGGGCAGGTTTGGATTAGGTGTTAGGAACACATTCCTGTGAGGCTGGTGAGGCACCAGAACAAGTTGCTCAGAGAAGCTGTGGCTGCCCCATCCCTGGAGGTGTTGAAGACCAGGCTGGATGGGGCTCTGAGCAACTTTTGGAAGTAAATTATCTGTAAAGGTCCCTTCCAACCCAAACATTTTTGTGACAAAATGAGGGGCTAAAAGTTGATACGGTTAATGCCATAATTATTCTGGGTGCGTAAGACTGCACATCAAGTCCATACTGGGGGGGAACAAGGGGTCTCAGCTGTGTAACTGAGACAAACAAATTCTTATAAGGAAACAATTAACACAGTCCAACCGCTTCAATTCCATGATTCTAGGATTCTAAGAACCAGAAGCAGCCCTTCACATGGAAGAGGTGAACATTGCAAAACCCTTTTCTTCAGCAGCTGGCGACAGAAATGACAAGACTATTGATTTCAAATCTGAAATGCTATTCTTTTCAGAATAACCTGAAAACCTTTTTTCAGAAGGTGCTTACACTTGCAGCATAAATTTACACATTACTTTCATCTTCACATTAAAAAAAATTACTCCGTTCCCATACATGTCAGGGTGAAAACTGAATGACAGCAGCACCACTGCCCTCAGCTGTAGGAATATCGATGATGGCATTCACTTTGCTTTGCCACAGGCTGTCCAGTGTATAAATCTAGGAAAAAAATCCTTTCTTCCCTGAGCAAAAACTGGGCAAGACACCCAACCTCTTGGTTGTGTTGAACTAACCTCCAGGCCTCCTTATTTATGAATTCCTGGAACACATCTAACAAACACGCTGTCATGCACCCCGAAGCCATTCTCCATCCTGCTCGGGCGCGTTTCTCGCGGAGATCCCGCCGCGGTTCCACCCGCGCTGACCCAGCTCCGCGGGAGCCTCTGCAGCAGAACAAGCGCTCTGCCCTCCCGCCTGGGGACAGGCCGAGCCCCGACGCCAAGGGCACCACCGAGTCACCACACGCACCGGAGCGCCCCCCGACCGGCCGGCCCCCTCAGAGGCCGCTCCCTGTCCCCGCGTCCCCTCCGGCGCACCCCGGGGCAGCTCCCTGCCCGGGGCCTGTCTGACCTTCACCCGCCGCCTCCGCGGCCCGCACAGCGCTTGTCATCGCCCACTGCGCCCACCCTGCCCCGCGCACGCCGCCCCCCGGGTCACCCTCACCGAGAGGGACCGCACGGCCACCGGAAAGCCCCTCATCGTCCCGCGCCCCTCGGCTCGGCCGCGGCCAGGACAAGATGGCTGCGCCGCAGGGACACCCCTCCTTCGCGGCACGCCCCGCGTCGCACCGCCCTTCCGGCCGGCGGGCCCGAACTCTACTGCTCCGGCGGGCCCGAACTCTACTGCTCCGACGGGGCAACAGCGCTCCCTTCCGGGCTCCGGGGCCTGCGCGCCTGCGCCGAGGGGCGCCCCCTGCCGGGCACGACGGGCGGGGGAAGGCGGGCGGGGGTTCCTCGGACTGTCCCCGGCAGTGTCGCTGTGCCTCGGGGCCGTCGCTCCGGGCAGCCCCCGGGACGGTCCCTCAGGGCGCGGCTGTGCCGAACGGGAAACAAACAGCGGGCGCGTCCCCCGAGCGCTGCCAGAGGGAGGTGGCGGCGAGCGGTGCCGTGGGACCACCGGAGCGCCCGAGCAGCACCGGCTTTAGCGGGACGTCCCGGGACTCCCGACAGCACCCGTGAAGGGGAGGAGGCGGCGGAGGCGGGGCCGGGACCCGGACGGGCGGGGACGT
>VWZG01008889.1:0-61535 GCA_013396735.1 Grallaria varia
GATTGATTTTCCCCCCCGTGTCTATCTACAGCTTCCTATGCTGTTTCTTAAACTATCTCATCCTACATACGCATTTAGGTCCAAGAGCTGCGATTAAATGGTAGGTATAAAACAGGTCTAGCATCTCTGTAGCTTGAACCTTGAGTGGCAAAAGTTTACCGAGGGAAGGAAATACACAGTATATTCAGGGTAAGCTATGGGCTCATAGTGAAAATGAATAGTACTGTGAAAGAAAATTAATGGACTGAAAAATACTAAAGTGATTTGTTCAGATGCTTTTAGGTTAAGTAATTTATTCTGAAAATTCACTTTTGTTCTCTGGTGAGGTGGGAGCTATATGTTAATTTCTTTTATTCCTGGATCATTTTCTCTCTGAGGTGTCACCAGTTGAATTTTCAGTACTACACTGAAATGAATATTCATTGCAGAGTTACAGCTTTTGAAAAATCTGCAGGGAAAAAGTAAGAAAAAAAAAAAAACAACACAAAAACCAAACCAATCCCATTTCTTTCCCCTCTTTCTGCAGCTCTGAACGTGCACGGCTCCTTCAGGTTAGCAAAGCAGCTCATAGCATCGTGTGCTCCTGGGTGCTGGCTCTGAGCCCCCGGGTGTCCCACAGGTACTGGTGGGACCAGGGGGCCTCCCGAGAGCTCAACACCAGCACCAGAGTCTGCAGGGTTGGGCTCTGCAGAAGAAACAAGATCCCACACCTTTTAGAGAACACTGGAGCTGGCGGTGGTGAGAATTGAGGTACTCCCTCAGAGGGGTGAAGGTGCTCGAGGTCCCCGCGGTGGGTCGGAGCCCCTTTTGGAGGGAGAGCGCTTACAAAGCAGCTCCGGGGTGCTGTGGGCAGCACTGCGGGTCCGCAGGGTGAGGTGAGACCTCAGGCACAGGAAAAACCCCTTTGGAACGCCAGGGAAACGGGCAGAAGAGCAATACAGAATGAGTGAAATGGCGTGAGTGTTGAACACTGGGGGCAGGTGCTTTAGGAAATAAGAGGGGGGTATGACACAGCACTCTGCTCAATAGCGTGGTTTTAAAAATCCAATACACAA
Source organism: Grallaria varia (assembly GCA_013396735.1). Lineage (NCBI taxonomy): Eukaryota > Metazoa > Chordata > Aves > Passeriformes > Formicariidae > Grallaria > Grallaria varia. Next base: position 1,056 of record VWZG01008889.1, read on the forward strand.
AATGGAGCAACCAGGTGAACCCCTTGGCTGACAAGACAGGAGGAGTTTTGACCAGTGTTCTCCCTAAAAGTGATTTCACTGGCGGGGAGAACAGCACTGCAATAAATTGCACAGGGGAGTTGCAATTTACAAACAAAGGGGAACTCTTTCACAGGGGTGAGACTGGGCTGGTGCAGACCTTCTGAAAGCACAAGAAACGGAGCCTTTGCCTGCCCTCAGCTCCTGCTGTTTCTACTGCAACCAGTGAAATGCTCTCGATGCGACATCCAGTGTTTATCCAGACAGAAAACTGCCACAATGTTAAGAACACTTCTGATTTTTTGAATCCTTTACGTCCTGTTTCAATAATGATATGTGTGATTTCGGGCTCAGTGAGTAACAAAAAGGCTGCGTTTAGTGCCACACAGTGGTAAAAAAAATAATTTCAGTGAGGATGGCTATTCTGAAGCAATGCAGAATATTAGGTGTTAATGCCAAATTCAATAAAAAGGAAAAATACATTAAAAAATTGAGAATACACCAATCAATTGGTGATAGGTATCACGAAGATTTCCTCACCCCGGGATGGTTTGTACGAATAACTAGTTAGATGTGCAATATAGGAAATTTGACTCTGGAATTTATAACCAACTTGCTTTGCAATAAGCAAACCACTTAGCTCATTTATAGCCTTGACAAAATAGTGAGGGATGTGAGACAGGAATGCAGCCCAGTTTCTGTGTGAAGGGGTGATGCAGAAGTGCAAAAGCATTTTGTGCAGTGCAGAGAAATATTACTCTTGTCAATAATTCAAACAATGGTGCTCCTGCAATTGCAATGCTTTCTGTAATGGATTTGATGCAATTCATCTCCAGCCATCCAGGACCCTCAGCAGCCTCTGAGTGTTGCCCAGCATGACTGTGTGCCACAGGGATTTGGGGATTGGAAGGCAGAACCCTGCTCTAAATGGTTGGTTGCAGGAGCTCGGTCTGTAGCAGCACTGGAATGGGGACAAACCCCTGCTGTCCCTTTCAGCAGGGGACAGACACACACAGGCAGGCAGACACACACATACAGGCTTCCTTTCTTGAGCAATTTCTTGCACACACAGATACTGATTTATGACCTTATACCAGCCTGTTTGAGAATGAGGAAAAACTGATTATAGGGCTTTTGTTCTATGTCCATGCTAAGCTGGGAATGCCTTCTCAGCAAGGTGACAGGAAGAAGGTGTGAACGTGGACAGCAATCCCTGGTTTTCATTGCACATTAAGGATGGTCTTTTCCTGATCCAATCATGACCACAGGTGCCCATTGCAGCTGCACTGTGGCCGCTCCCTCTCACAGCAGTCATGGCTGTAGTGCTTTTTGGATGACGGAACCCCTCTGCAAGTGTTTGGGCCAGGTACAGTGCAGGTGTGTACGCCAGCTACATGTGGCACCAGGGGCTGGGGGATCCCGAGCTCTTACCATGGCTGGACAGCTCTGGTGGGGACAGAGCCACGTTCACCAAGGGATGCCCAGCCTGTGGATCACAAATGCTTCATCTCACCCGAGAGCCACAGCAGAGCTTTTCCCAAAGCAGCCAGCAGACACATCCAGTGAAGTGTATTGGGACACTGTGCCCTTGGGATTAAGTTTTAAGTGTTGTTTGGTTGGTAGAGCCAAACTGAGGAACCAGAGCAAGTGAGATGAAATGACATATGTAATGGATAAAACAGGCTGAAATAAACTAACAAGCCCAAACTTTTCCCAGCAAGTTCCAAAAGATAAATACACCCAAAAAGTATGTGTGCTTATATGGGGATATGAAAAGGTCAAACCTGTGGCTGAATTTGAGATCTAGGAAACACAGTGAAACTGAGCTCTTGTTCTGGGCACGCAACTGTGGTCAGTCAGCACATTGTACCAGGCTCCAGCAAGAAGGGGACATGGGTTTGCAGTTAAAGCCGTGCTCTACACTTACAGAACTGTTTTTCCTCCTTTTTCTGTGCTACATGAACTCACAAAACCAGTGTGGCTGCACAAGGAGTTGTGGCACCTCTACCTGCACAGCACGTTTGCGCGTGCAGTAGCACAGGGAAGGACTTGGGTTTTGATATAGGACAGGAATAGCACCAAACAGGAGTGTTCTGGAGATAAAAGAACTAAATTTGATGGGTTTGCAGTGTTTCAAAACACAGACTGAGTCATTTGTTTCAGCTGGTGTCTGTTGCCTGCTCCTCTGAAAGCAAACTCTTACACTTCTCTACACAGGCATTTTTCAGGTAAAAAAAGCAATAATTGCTGACATTAGTCTTGCTTTAGTTAAAAATAATATGGCACAGTATGTGGGAGGGTATTTAAACTCATTTGAAATAAAATGTTTATAGTGTACAAACCTACCTACCTTGCCAATAGTAAGGTAATACCAATAGATTGGTATAAAAGTCTTATGGGGTCATAGGAAGTAAATCTCTATGAACTGGATGAGACGGTTCACTAGCACACAAAACTGCACAAAATCCTCCATGCTGAAAAAGAAAAGAAAAGAAAAGAAAAGAAAAGAAAAGAAAAGAAAAGAAAAGAAAAGAAAAGAAAAGAAAAGAAAAGAAAAGAAAAGAAAAGAAAAGAAAAGAAAAGAAAAGAAAAGAAAAGAAAAGAAATTGGTTTTTTTTTTTGTTACTGTTTTAACCAAGGAGCCCATGAGGCAGCCCAGCACAACAACTGCACAGCTGAGGGTACCAAGCAGGCTCCAAGGTGGTAGCACCAGTGAGACCCACCCTGTACAGCTGTGGTGCCACGTGTGTGGATTTGGGCTGCAGTCTGTCAGTGGAAGCTCGGCTGCTGCATCCCAGAGATGCTGATGGATAAGAGCAGCCTCCAGCTTATTCGTGGCTCCAGCAGCATTCACCCTTGTGCAGCCTCTGTACAGGGATGAATATTGAGCCTTTTGGCAAAAAGGCGAATTTTAAAATGCAGAGAAAGAGAGAAACTGCTCGATGTGACTTAGGGGAGAACCACTAAGCCCAGGCTGTTCCACAAATGAGGAGAAATTAACATTCAGGACAGGGAAGTAAGCACAGTAGGGTTTATTTTTACAGCCCAGCATGCTTGCAAATTTCATGGCAGTACATGGAAGAGTGAAGGGATCCATACCACTGGCATATGGAGCACAGGCAAGGACAGCTTCTGTGAGCAGTTTGACAACTATTTGGCTGCATTCTGCTCAAAATATTTGTGACAGCAGGCAGTCAGAGTTGCCACGAAGATGACAAATTCTTTAAAGTCCACTTGGGAATCTCCATTTTCATCCAGGTTCTTGAAGACTCTATCAATAGCATTCTTGTCCTTCCCTGACTGAAAAAGGAAAAAAGCAGGTTGAGGTGAGATGAGGCATGACCCTGATGCAGCAGCATCTCCCAAACAAGGTCCTTGGTGGGTTCTGGGCCCTTGCTGAGGCGTGGAGGGACAGGGAATGTGAGGCTGGTGCCAGCTCAGACACATTGGCACCTTTCTGTTGGGAATTGTGATGGAGTTGCCCAGGAGGTGGATGTGTGATGGGGGTATGCTGGAGGTGTAATGGTCCTGCCTGCAGCCCTGCTGTTGGCCTGTCCAGAACAGCAGGTTATCATGTTTTCTGCTAGTGAGACCTTTATTTTCCCTTCTCTTTGCTTGCTTTGTGCATTGTGTCTCTGGGGATAATGCCCTGAGTTCCTTTACACTGTGCTTGGCTGAGGCAACAGCTCAGCACCCAGCATGGGAGGTGGGGCCACATGGCACTGCTCTGCCTCTACCTGCCCGTCTTGGTGGGAGCTCCACATCTCCTCCTCGGGCTGCCCAGAAACCACATCCTCCCCATCGGAACTGGGGGCACTGCTGGCTCCAGACCCAGGCTGGGGGCTTTTGGTGACAGCAGGACCAGACAGGAGTCCCACGGTCCTCATGGCACAGGTGCAGGGTCAAGTCTTCCCACCCTCTCCCCTCCAAGAGCACGTGCTCCTGTGCTTATTACACCTGAGAGCTGCAGTCATGGAGAGGTGCATTTTCTACACGTAAACCAACATTTATCATGATTAAAGCTGTGTGACACAAAGCCCTGAGGACATCGCCCCGATGAATTAAATGCCGTGCGTTCCCCCCCGCCCACTTGGAGAGGCTCGGCTGGAGCTCGGGCAGTTTGTGGTTTGGCAGAAGGATGCTTTCCTGGGGCAAATGCCAAATTTCAACTTCACTAAATAAATCCACCCAGATAAGGTGCAAACAGCCCCAGAAGGCCTTCAAATGGTGTTGCTGGCCCCACAGAAGCTGCTCACAGGTGCTGGTAGGTGGGACACCAGTGGGATGCTGAGCTTGAGTGACCACAGCAAAATCAGCAGAATAGTCTTTTCCTAAGTTGTCATAATGCTGATGGACTGACCAAACCAGCACATCTCCAGACTGATTTTAAGCAAGGCATCATCTAAGTAAAAAGAGTTTTTTTCTTTTCCTTTTGTTAAAAATTTATTTTGCCAAATATACTAAAAAGAAAAGAAGGTATTTCTCAAGTAGCTTCTAGGAGGGCTTTTTGGCCTGAGTCCTTGCATTGATTATCTCCAGGGATTTTTAGAAACCGCAGTTTTAAAAATAAACAGAGAGTGGCAGCACAGACTTATCTAATCTAGGAAACAGAAAATAAATCTGATATTATACTAGAAAGAAAGTATATAAAATTTTGGGGAAATATCAATGAACTTAAAATAATCAATACTTTAATTTAATTCTAGATCATGGTCTAATTAACTAAATTTCTCATTCCATAATTTCGTGTTTCACTTTAAATATACGCACCTTTAAAATCACTAAACATTGAACCAGTTCCCTAGATTGGACTGATGAATGTGTCTGGAATTTTTTATTCCTTTTCACTTTGTAAATTACAATGAGTTTTAATTTTATAAGTGAAATATATGAACTAGTTTTAGTGTCTGAATTACTTCTGAAATGCACAAGTGGGAATTGTACTTTGGAAACTCTTTATGCCTGAGTCCAGTCCTTCAGTTCTGTGGTATTTCTGCCTCTGATTGATCCAAGACCTTCCCAGACAGTTGTGAGCTACAACAGCTATAACCAATTCTAAGGCCAAAAGGTTACATGAGTATTTTAAAAGCACTGTTTCCCAGTGCAAATAAAAAATATGGATATAAATGGAAGGAAAATGCAGGTAAAACTTTTTTTTTATGAAGCCAGACTTACGTTCTCCATTTTCTTGCAGTTATTAGTGTGGCAGGACAGCAACAAGGCAGGACATTGTTGGTTTAAATGTATTTAAAATACTGGCATAAAAGTGCCTTTTTTTTTTTTTTTTTCCTAGAAAAGGTAAAGCAAGAAAGGAAAATGGAGACTGGAGAGGACTTTTAGTTAATTATCCTTCTGGAAAAAATCCAGTTTTTCCAGCAGTTGCAGGAAATAAGTAGAGCCAGTAAGAGCAGCCGAGGGGAACTGGAAAAAGTGGTGCCTGGCCATTAAACACAGTTAAGAGAGAGAGAGAGAGACCTTGGAGTATCATCCCATTTGGTAGCTCTCTGGTGCAGCAGCTCCCCAACTTTATTTAGACCAAATATCGAGTGTCTGGGGGATTTCCACACCCTCTTAGAGCTGTGATTTGGTTTTGGTTTTGTAGCTCTTTATATGTAAGTGCTACAGGGTAACCCACAGCTCCCAGCTCAGGAGCAGGACACCTCCATGCTGCTGTTGGCTCACAAGCATAAATCTGCTTTATGCAGCTTTTTCAGAAACATTTTAATCTATTCCCCCTGAGCCACCAAGGACCGTATTCTGAATATTGCATCTCTGTTTTATTAGTGTGAAATAGGTCCAGCAGGCATGGATTTCATGCAGTGAATTCATAGAGCTTGCATGGACAGATACTAAATTTTATCAAGTGCTCTGGCTGCAGTGCCCTGAAATAGTTATTAAAAAACTGAATTATGCCGGATACAAAAAGTGGGAGCCACACACAGACCACTTGGTTCTAGAATCTTGCTATTAAGAACAATAAATTTACAGTCAGAGAAACATTGCTCTGATGTGGCAAGAACAAGACCATTAAAAGTGTGTTCTGGATTTTTAGTGAAGGGAAGCAAAAAAAAAACCCAATTGAAAACAAAAAGTGTTTTGTCTTCCTGGCAGCTAAAGCTTTTAATATAATGTATTAAGTATCTTGAATACTTGCTTAAATGCACCTGATGATTACATACAAATCTATGTTGTAAAATATATTTTCTGGTCTTTCTTTTGCTATTAAAGACAAATGCCAAACACTCTGCTCTGACTTCATCTGATCTTCTGGTTTATGCATCATTCTGGCGAGCATATTGAGTATGTAGTATAAATACCTAGAGAAGGCAAGTGTATAAATATTTAGGGAGATTCCCCATCTGCAATCAAGATCTTCAATTGCTGACAATGCAACGCCCTTCACAGCAGTTGTGACATGATGTGACCACCATGATAAATCCCGTGATAAACAGAAGTACTAGGTGAATTGGTGAATTCTGAAGTTGAAATCCAAACTATTTCAAAGCCATTGTTCTGATAACTTGAGCAATGAATTTAGCAAACAGGAAATGGCCCTGAATATTAGAATCAATTTTTCACAGTATGTGCAAAACCTCTTTTTCATTTACATTTTCCTACAAAGCACTGCGTATTTCTGGATGTAATTTCCCTGACAATGTACTAAAAACTGTGCCTGCAGGCAGCTCTTGCACCTGCTGCACAGAAAGGATGCCGTGCTCTTCTCTTACCGTGAGGAAGTTTGGGAGCTCTTTTTCCAGGAGGGTCTTCAGTTCTGCCTTGCTGAGGGTTTGCTTGTTGCCATCAGTCTTTGCATACTTGTCAAAGACAGCAATGGTCATTCCCATGGCAGTTTCCAGCTGGGACATGTTGCTGCTGGAGTCTGGCTTTCTCCTGAGCACACACAGCCTCAAGGCTTTCTCTTGGAGGATGGAGACTGGTCTGAGTCTGGGGCTCTTTATGCACCTGTCCCATCCAATGACCAGTCACACATCCGAGGGACAGTTATCCCTTGGCAAACACCTGTATCTGAGCACTGCCTGGAGTGCACACCTCGGTGCTCACAGCTATTCAAACCCTACTGTATCGCCCTGCTGTGACTGGTACAACCAGTTGCTCACCAGCAGAAACCAGCCTCTCCTTCAAGATACACAGTGTGACTAACAAACGAAAATCAGATTTCATTATTGGCTGTTTGCTCAAGATCTGTTCCTTCAGATATGCCCGTGGGAGCAGAGGGTTGGCAGCCCAGCTCTGGCACAGTATGTGCCTGCTCAGGAGGGAGAGGAGCATCTCACCTCTCCTTCCCTACCTACTGAGGGGCTCTGCGCGGGCTGCGCACACAGACTGCCCCCTGTGCCACGCAGAGGACCTTGTTACAGCCCAGGCGGCTCCCCAGCACACACTTGGGATGAGATTCTGCCGTGCAGACAGCTAACATAGTTCCCCCGGGTTTGCACTCACTCAGTCCATGGTGGATGTCTCAAACAGGTCTTATGAACCAGCATCTCTCCAGGGCCAGGAAAGGGAGCTTTGCAGAGCCCCTCCACAAAGAACTTGTAAGAAATCTGATACTTGAACAAACAGCCAGTATCAAAATCCATCTTCATTTGCAGTAAAATGACTTGTTATTTACCCCATGCAGCATTACATTTTGCAATAAAATGTCTTGTACTGAAAAAGAAAGGGTCATGCTCAAGTCTCTGTGGATTCTGATGGACTTCATGATTTGCTTGTAAACCGTGGTCCCCCAACATTAGACACTAAGCACTCTGGACTCACATCTACAGTGACCAGAGCTGTTTGAGGAGCTGCCCCGGGAGCCGGGCAGAACCTGGGCAGTGTGAGCTCAGGTGGTGGGAGCTGATCAGCTCCAGCCACACTGAGTTTTGGACAACTTACAATTTCTGGCCAAGCACAGGGTAATTTGGCCTCTGTCAAACTCCAGGTGCCTGCACCAGTCCAGGAGAAGCTCATTTGAGGGGAGTTACAGTTACACTAGTGACTGCAGAATAGGCACATTCTCTGCAAATTATTTGGGGGAAGCTGCCAAAACTAGGACATCATGTATAAATACTGCTGATGGACCCCAGGGTGCAGTGTTCTCTGTAGGAGACGCCAACTATGGATTCCCAAAATTAAACCTGAGTTTGGATGTCTTTGGACATACCTCTACATGCTTGAAGATAACTTCCTACTCATGATATACGATAAACAAGTTAGCAAAAATTTGTCTTTTATTAAAAATTTTAAAAATTAAACTCCTTTCTCCTGAATGCTTATAAGCCATCTGTTCCCCAGGCCCAGTCTGTCCTGTAATGTCAACATCTCAGACAAGACTATGTCTCACATGCACATGGAAACATAAAACCCTTCTGAAACAGCCCCCCTCCATGATTTTCTGTCTTGTATTTTCCAAAAAGGGATTTTCCATTTCAAAAAAAACCCAAACAAACAAAAACCAACCACAGCAGCATCTTAGGCTGTCTGCTTCATTCACACAGTTCATGAGAACTTACAGGGGTAAGGATTTTAAGTAAACTTTGAAGTTTTTACATTAAAGTGCATCTTGAAACCTGTGGGATTTCTTTCGAAGAAGGAACAAGAAGAGAGCAAACAACTGGCCCTTGTTAGCTATGAACATCATCTGCATTTTGCAGCAGGTGCCAGAAACTTTCTTTTGCCTTTTTTGATGTGTATCTGTAAAATGAGTATTACACACAACCATTAAAGAAAACTCAATTCCTCCCTCTAAAGAAAAAAAACTAACCAAATAGAATGTTTACTTCACGGGTTCTCATGACTCTGAATCATGAACACCAGTGTAAGCTACACAGGAGGAAACATGCCCTGAAAATGCAGAGGGAGAACAGCTTCAGCCAACAGGATATGTCACTGTGTCCACACCTTTGCCACATAACCTGGTAGAAAAGGTGTCCTCATTCTTGGCCCGTTTTCCTCTGCAAACACAGGTGACTCACAGGTTTTGAGAATACGGCTGCAAAAGGGCTAAAACACAAAATAAACCGCAGGGCCTGGGATTCGACTGTCTGAAAGGTCACCATGGCAGCACTGCCTGGTTGGCTTTTTGTGTTTTTAATGTGTCGTATTTGTATTCATGCACATGCACACATGCCAGCACTGCTCAGAGTTTTCGGTTCACACTTTCTGTATTGTTTAAATATGTTCTTATGGTTTATTATTAAAAATAGCAGCTCTGTGCACCCAACACAGACTATTACAACTGTTTGCAAAACCAAGGAGTACAAATAGGAGGCCCACACAGGAGAGCAGGCAGTGTTTTGGTGCCAACCCATCTGTCCAGCTCTCTAGCGAGATAAGCCATTTTCTGTGGGCTTGTTTAAATTTTATATCATTATTTTAGTGAAAACAATACCCATTATTTGCTTCTTTCAGGTTTTTTTCTTTGAAGAATGGTATAGACAACAGCTTGGATGAGTATTTACTGAGAGTTTACATAGAATTAGGTCTTGCTATTCCTAACTTGGACCAAAAGTTTGAATTATTTATGTGATACAAATGTGGACTGTCATACACATGGTTTTCAAAATCCATTCAGATATTCTGTGACATTTGGTCAGATATTCAGGCTTACATGAGATTTGTGTGACTGTGCTGATGTTCTCTTACAGAACACATTTTATCCCATGCTCTTTGCAGCAGTGTCTGTTTTGGAAAAGTCTGAATAAATAGATTTATCAGCTCTACTGTAAAGAGCCATTTGTGTCAGAGCCAGCCGAATAGCTGAAATGGGGTAGCTGCAATTGTCAAAAAGGGTATTTTTGATAATTTCCACGAATCTATTGTGTATCTGAATGGAAGAAGCACAGGAGGAAGAAAACACAAACTGAAATGACAAACTGACTCTTTCTCTTGTTTGATGGCAGCAGTATGAAAACACTTTATTCTTCTCTTCGCAAGATGGTAACATCTGAGTCATAAAAACCATTGCATGTTCCATATTGAGATAAAATTATCAAACCCCTCATGTTTTCCTGTGTTCTGGACAGTTGGTTGAACTTAGAGTATCAACACACTTTATTTACTTTGCACTGCTTCTGAAAGCTTGCTCTAAGTCCAGTTAATGGTTTTTAAAGATAATTTCATTTCTGCAATACACGGTGAATTTATTTACATCTAGTGAGTGACCAAATCATGCAATCACTACATTGCTTTGCAAACAGAGTAAGAAAGATCAGCCTAAGCAGGCACTGGTGAGGCAGAGGCAGAAGAGGAGTTCCTACAAGCACAGTGGGATGTTTGGTGACACACTGGAGAGGTTCTCCTCGTTAGAGACATACAGGTTTTCATTGTTTTATTATAATTTGCTTCTCAAAATATCCTTAAAATATGTTTAAAAATGCAATTAATAAGCTCACATACTGTTTAAGTGTAGTTTAAAAGCAGGTAGACTGGAGAAGACTATGGTCAGGCTGTGTGACTTTCTGAGTTGAGAGCTGAGGTAATAACACTGGCAAAGCTGTGCCATGGGAAACACACTTTCATCATTGCTTATTGACTCTGATCAAACACATTTATTTGTGCATGAGACATGGCCATATTAGACTGTAAAATCAATGAATATTTCAGAGCAAATAAATTAATATTTGCAGTGTAAATACGTCTGTCTAGTTTTCAATCCCTGACTGAATAATTTCCTAGATGCTATTCTTTACAGGGTTTTTCATACTTCAGTTTTAAGGTAACTCTAAGGTAACTGCATGCTGTCCTCACAAGTGCTGTTGTCTTGCTTTCTATGTGACTCCTCACCCAGTCTCACATAAGCAGCCCGACTGTCATTTGCTCTGCTTTAACAATTACATAAAATCCCACTCAACTATCAGCCAGTCATGCTGAGCTGTGGTGAGCATAGTAAAAGGCTGGTCTATGGCATGGTCAGAAAGAGTAGGGAAAAAAAATTAAAGAGAAAAAGGAAATAAAAATAAAAATAAAATCCAAAAGGATCAGGAAGAGCTGTGAGGGAGGATGGTTGCTTTGTAACCTTTAAAACAGACTGAGTGCACCTTTGAAAGTAAGTTCCCATTTGTTAGAGAGAGGTAAGGACGTGCAAAAATGACTAAGCCAATTCCAGGAAGGCTTTCAAGACACTGTTTTGTGCAGAAAGGAATATTTTGGCCATGTTAAGCTGTCATGAACTTAGCAATACTCTTTTCCCTTTATGGTGCAAAACCATTTTCTCAGAGGGAAGGAATCCCTAAGAGAAGTTGTCTTCTGTTGAGTGTCTGTGAAGACAACGCATCAAGAAAAAACCCTCTGCATTCCCCATTAAAAAAAAACATTTTTTTGTTCTGTTTTGAAATATAAATTTATGTTTATATTGAAGACATGAGTAAGGCTGGCCCTCTGCCACAGAACTGTGTGTAAACTGAGGTGATATCCACATACGCCTCCAGGAAGATTTACAAGGCGATTTGATGGAGTGGAAGTTCCCCAGGCACACACATTTCACAGAGCTGGCTCCTTTTGCTTTCCAGAAAGCAATCACAGGGTGCAGTGCCACTGATAAGAAGTGGGGCTTTTTCAGCAGGCACACAGTGACATTGTTCTGTGCTGTGAACGGGGCAGCAATGCTGCTCTAATGCTGGCTCAGAAACACCGAAAGGTGGGGTGGGAAGTGGGAACCAGAGCACGCCTTTGTAACAGACCGTTGAACTTCAGACTTCACTTATCAGAAAAAGAGAAGGCCTTCAACAAGCAGGGAAATAAAAAGTTACACACACAGATCTCAGAGAGGCCTTGCCTCAGAGAGGGGAACCCCACCACGAGCGGGTTCTCACCTAAAAGAGAGGATGCTTGATTGCCTTGAGGAAATGCAGTCGTGAATACAAATACAGGAGCTGCATTACTTTGGCCAGAATTTATTTTTTAAGTGTGCTTATATCTCTCTAGATGGACTACCTACTATGTGTACGTAGCAGAGGAGCCACTGGCGTGGCAGGACACTGCTTATGGTGCCTCAGAACCCACCTGCCATCTGTCAGAGGTCCCCGTGCTCAGTGCCCAGGCTGCTGCTCACACAGCTTTGCTACCACGCTGTAGATCTGAAGGCCAGTGAGAAAGCAGCTGCAGTTTATTCTGCCCAGAGGCAATCAGTTTGAATGAAATGGCAACTACTCTTTCCATTTCCTTTCTTGCTTGATAGCAAACCCTGTCTGAGATTAGATCTAGAGTCTCCAGGTTAAGGTTAGTATGTATTTAAAAAGAAAACTTGAAACGACCAATTATATTATTGTACAGCTGCCAAACTGAGGAAGCAGAGTTTTCCTATCTGAGCAAACCAAACAATTTCGATATTTTTGGCGTGTCTGTCACCCTACTGTGTGGTCTTTTTCTGCTGTCTTCCTTAGAGAATTTTTTCCTTTCTCCAGAATGAAAAACCATAAAGTAAAAAAGGGGGCAACACCTACTCCTGGCTTTCATGATTTATTTCCACAGCAGTGTCAGAAACACTAACCATGGACCACAACTGTGTTGGGCCAGGCAACATCCCTGGTTTGTGGAGTTGGGCATTCAGGTTTATGACAAGACTTCAGCAGGAACATACAGCATTTCAGAGCAAATGCACCTGACAGGCCCAGTTTTTTGTTATGATTTTGAACCCAAAAATTGCTTAGTTATACCTCTAATCTCTGGCTGTTTTAAGTTCATTAGTAATACTTAACACAGATGCTGCACTTGCTCCCTCTCTGCCTTACTCTTTTTATACTCTTCACCTCTCTGGAGCTGAATACTTCCTGAGAGAAAGTTATGAACTAACTTTGAGAAGAGCAGCTTTGGCTGTATAAGATGCTGTCAAACTTTGCCGACAGGCTCTGCTCTGGAAAAAGGACAAGGAATTACTTGTTGTCACATCCTATCCACCAGCACCCACCACCAGACTCATCAATTTAGCCAAAGCCCCGTTACTAGGATGGCGCAGTTCATCAAAATCCTTCCTCCCATCTCAGTATTTCATTCTGTAGGAAAGAAGAAGCATTTACACATGATCACCTGTCCTTTCTCCTGGTTAGAGAAACTGGTTAACGCTCTTTCGATCTGCATATTTGTTTGTCACTTGCATTTGCAGTTTCCTGTTCACAAAGCACTGACAGAGGATCACTTACTAAAGGCAATGATAATGAAATCCCCTGCACAGCCACCCTTGCTGCAACTACCCTGGAGAAGCAGGAGTGAGTCAGTGAGTGTCTCTGTGGTGCTCCATTGCCAGCCAGGGTTAAACCACAACAACGCCATTGCTGTTCCGACAGCACTGTTATCGGGCACAAGGACATTCGTCACAGTGTCACACACAGGACTATTTTGCCAGTACATTGGCTGTGGCACCTTATCATCCTGCCTGCTGCTGAGGATCCTTGGTGTCGTGGGGCCAGGAATACCTGCTCCATACTCTTCATCCTGGGAAGGATCCTCAATCCAGGGCTTAGGAAAAAAAAAAGTGTGGTTCAAGTCAGACTGTACCCCGTTGCTCAGACTAACTACCTAAGTGCTACATAGATTAAATAAGCTGCAACTCCTTGGATGATTTTGGAATGGATTGGGAAGAGAGAGAGTTCAGGACTGTAGGCTCAGGGTGACTATACCAGCTTTCCAAACCAGGATCGTGAGTGTGACAGAGAGGGAGCCTCATTTGTAGGACTGCGACTAAGCCAAGTACATTAATGAAACATTGAAAGCAAACAATACACACAAGGCTTTGGAATCCATTGTGCCAGTCTTCCTCCTGAATCAGTGTGTTTTAGCCTGTGCTTAACACAGGACTTTGAACTGCAAACTGGAATGGAACCAGCATTTTGCATCAGACTGTTCAAAAGGGAATAACCAGCAAAATCAGCTAAAAGGAAAAGCCCAGGACTCTCTTCAAGTTCTATTATTAGACAGATGTGCTCATTATATACTCATCAGTTAGACAGACAGTTAAAATTGAGATAATGCTGGATGCTAGAATATGACACTGAGCTTAATTACAGAGCTCTCTTTTGCTTTAAAGATAACAAAGCAACTATGAAGAAGAAGAAAAAAAAAAAAAAAAGAAGGGCTTATTGCTTCCCAAGTGGTACAGAAGCAGAGAAGATAATATATTTGATGCATAGGTGTCAAAAAATACTGTGCTGGCTCATAGCCACTGTCAGCCATAGATAAAAATAGGTCATGATAAATTTGGTGTAGTCTTCAACTGCCAGATGTTGGAAATGACTGTGTTAGCACACAAAATGTGAGCAGCTGTTAAGAAGGCAGCATTCTTTGCTGCTAGGAACCACATTTAATCAACAATGTCATGAAAATATGATTTGGAGACTATTAAGTCGAGGATTAGTGGCAAACCCTTAATTTAGTGGTTTTCTTTAACAATTTCCTGAACACTTTATATTTCACTGTGATTAAACAGAGAAATAACAAGCAACATAGAGAAAGACCAAAATTCACTGTACCCATTTACAGCTCTGGTGCATAACTGAGAGCTTCCTTGAACAGGGACCTGGGCTGAAGGTCACCATCCTTTTACAAATTCTGACTTTCCTGTGTAAGGGACAAAGTTACAGGGTTTGTGAAAAGCCACAGTCCCATCTGTGAGCCTCAAAGGAATATGGTACATGACAATGCTTCATCATGCAGCAAAGGAAATGGGTCTGTAATAATGAGTCTCAGGACAAAAACCACCAAGATTTTAAAGTAATTGCACTTCAAAAGGAAGACAAGAATATTTCTCTTGCTTTATTAAGTTTATACATAAATACCATGAGATATATTGTAGCAGACAGTTTCTCTCATATAAGACATGTCCACAGTGATTACAGTCTAGTTTGGACAGCAGCATATTTACAGCAGAAGGGGATTCAGGGCAGGCTACAGAACAACCCAGGAAAGAGGATCCACAGCACAGGGTGAGCCACAGCTGAGCTGCAGCAATTTGAGAGCTATCTTTGTGACCTGCAGTCACTACAGCACAGACAGAGCCACACCATGACCCACTCTGTATGGCCACAAAGATTTCATTACCAAATATTTAGTAGCAAGTGAGTCCACAAGCTGCTTTTAAGGGCTCTAGGAAAGTTAGTTTGTGTCTACTGCACTGCCCAGGTACAAGCTGCACAAACCCCTTGAGCAGTGAAATCCTCACACTGTTGGCAAGATGCTCTAACCTCCAGCTAAACTCTGAAAAAACATTAACAAAAGATGACATAACCCTGGTGCATAAATACATTCATATTTCAGATATCCAGTCTTGGTATTCAGCAGCCCTTGGACAACTGCCATTAGCTCTGCTGTCAATACTCTTCGCCTCTGCTCAGACCTGGAAGCCAGGTTCTTCTTAACTTTTTCAACTTTGATTTGTCTTCAGTGATTTTTTTTTTTTAAAGTTTTAGAGCTGGCAAAAGTGGAACAAGTGTTAACACCCCCATCTCCTCCCAGCAGCCCTCCTCCACCAGTTAGACAATAATTATACATAATAATAATATATATATAGCTTCATTTAAACCTAGTATTTTATTGTGCGTAGGAGACTTCTTTCTCTGGGAAGACTTCTCCCGGCATGTGAATGAATTAACACTAACCATCCCTTTCCAGAGGAATATAATTCCTCTGGCATACCGCTCTGGCTGTGATATGCCCAGCAGTGATGGCAGTTTCAGAGGTCAGACTCCATCCTGTGTGTAGCACTGGCTGTTTGCTCAAACCATTACCATCATGAGCACTTTTTCTCTACCTTCTGCTATTCATACATGGGCCTCCTGAAGAAATGCTTTTGTTGGAGAATGTTGTTCAGTCCAGAAGATTTTTCAAAATATGGTAACACACATGTCATGATTTCTGGACACCGCAGGAAAAGTTGAAGGCAGTCTTCTAGATGACATGCCCTCCAAATTCACAGACTCCTTAGAAATTTTTCTTAGGAGCAAAACACTCAAAAACTGTTCGGAACCAACGTTTTTTCTTGTATATTATTCCACTGACAAGCTTCTGACAGGAAACTCACATAATCCATCCTGCAGCAGCAAATTATCATATTTTTCAGTTTCATAATTATTTAGCCATATTTAGTTTATGATTTAGTTCTGAATGTCAAAGTAGATGGCAGATCCTTGTCTCATTCTAGACTTTTCCGCTACCCTAGTTTGTGGGATTTGCTCATCTGCTGCATTGGGTACAATAGTTGCAGTGGATTTGTCATCTCTTCCTCTTGATTCATTGCAAAAGAATGCAAGTGATTCATAAAGCGTAGATACAGCCTTCAAAAGCACAGAAAACTCCAGTCAAAACTTTTACCCATTAAGTGTATGCAAAATGAACTTTTATCCAAAATACAGCATCTAGCCCCAGGGAACAGAGAGGAACATGGGCCATAGAGTTATAACTTCTGATGGAAAGTGGGTCTCAGTACCAACATTGAAAGGCAAAGCCTTCCTATGTTGGGATTCAATTATCTTAGTTAATTAGGTACCAGGCACAAAATACTTGTTTAGAATACCAAAGATGTTAAGTTTCATGTTCTACAAAATCTGAAATGGAAAGCTTTTTTATCCCCTCAATCTTTTAACTCTGATATTTCCAAGAAGCTTTATCATATCCTTCCCTCTGGATGGATGTTTCTCGATGCAGTAAACTAGCACACTGCTGTGGTATTCAGATGCTATTCTGGACTGTGCAAATATCGTCCTGTTTTCATCTCCTAAACACATGCAGGCAAGTCTTTTAGCAAAATCTGAGAATTTAAGATCTGCCTGAAATGTGCACGAAGATCTGTGCTCACAGACACATGAAATCACATTTGCAAGCTGACATTGCATAAACCAGTAAAAAGGTGGAAGTCATGAAGCAGTAGCTTCTTGTCTTTGCTCTTACACTCTGCTATGGGGGTTTGCTGTCTCTGTTTTGAGGGACCAGTGTTGTTGTGACATATGATACAGGTGAGAATACAGTCCATGCCTTGGTTCAATTTCTGAGATACAAGATTGCCTCCACAGTCCCAGGGACCAGAACAAACACGAGTCTGTAAATAGCCTTGCAGGGGCGGACAGAGCCTTCATGTTTGCTGTTCTAGAAAGGAGGTCCAAGCCTACCCAGCACGTTCAGCAAATTTCCAAACTTAAAAAGAAAAAAAAAAGCGTAAGCAATATAAAAACTACTGTGAACCTTTTAGATACTTAACTTTTGCACCATCAGGAAAAAAACTTTAAATTAAGATAATCATATTCTGCAACACAATTGAAAGGCAATGAGTGCAGTTCCAGAGACACCATAATATTTGCTCATCACTACTGTCTTAATTTGTTTGAAATATAGTGTCCATACACGTTTTATGTGCTGGTTTTACTGACCTACTGGATCCCTTGAATGATTTATAAGATCCAATTATGCTTTAACATTTAAAATTATACCACTATTAAATCTCTCTTTCTGCTTTCACTAAAATAGCAAAAAGGTCTGTTACATGAAGGAAGACATTGACCTATATCATGGGATGTCACTGTGGCTGGTAGCTGCTAAATTATAAAGCAACTAGAAAAGATATTATATAATTGCATTCACACATCCCCTGGAAGAGTCTTGTCCATACAAATCCTGAGCAATTAATGGCTACTAATGAACTTTTCACTCTGTACTCCCTTGGATGCTTGCTTTCTTAGTCTCATCCTCATTTTATTATGCCTGCATTAAATATTAACAAGTAGAAGAGTTATCCCTTCATAGCTAGTAATTAGAATATTTTATTACTATGACCAGATCATCTCATGCCTTGTATTCCTCAAATTTTCTACTATGATATTTCCAGTAAAGCAGTCTCTTGGCTTCAGTGGAAATCTACTTATTATAGGGAATGAATTTTCCCAGGTATACATTTTCTTTTTTCAGAATGACAACTATTACTCAGTAAAAGCTATATATTACTGTTTCACTGCCTGCATATTGATATTCTCTCTCATCATGACTTCAGTACCAATGTGACCACATCAAGACTGCAGCCAGGCTCTCTAAGAGGAGAATTCAGGAATCTGCATGCTCAGTAGCTGCAGTTGTGACCACAGGCTTGAGCATTTTACATCACTTCTGTGTGGCTTGGCCGAGCCCATCCAGCTGATCATAATGGAAGTGAAGCTGCACTTGCCTGTGCAAGGGTTAAATTAGGGTTTCTTTTCCTTGCTTACTTTATGTTTTAATGTAATTAAAAGATAAATAATTGCCAGAAATCTGCTACCTGCTCTCAGCAAGTGTTGCCTGCCCTAATGGCCCTGTGAGCTGAAGCTGGTCCAAGCCCCTTGAGTTTAATATACAATTATACATAAAAGGACTTCATTGCCATTTTTTAGTTCTCCTGCACTTCTTTCTTTCACTCACTCTCTATATTGATATTTTCTGCTTTTCGCTGCCCTCTTCTCCAGGCAATTTTAGTGTCATTAAATGTAACAACAGAATTCAATACTTTGGTATCACATACATTTCTCTTTTCTTATTTCTGAGTGGTGTCTCTTGCAAGAAAGAGCATTTTGCTTTAAATTTTCTTAGTGTGTAGGAAGATGCTGTCCTAGGAATGGCAGGTTGTTGTGTGGTTTCTGTTCAATCAGTCCTCAGTGCCTCACCTTGAAAGTCCTCTCATAGCGAGAGTCTTTTTATAAACCACTTACCCATTCAGCAGAATTATGTGATGAGTTTTCCTCAGCAGCTTCTCTGGTGGATTCATTTCTCCCATGAAGCTCTGCAGCCTCAAGCATCTGCTCTTCTCCACGCCTTCCTGTCAGCACGGAAGGTTGTGCAGCACCTTAGCAAAACCCAAGTTACAGTCAGTGCTTGCTTATTGTCCCTCTCCAGTCACACCAGTGCTCCACCAGAGCTCTGTAAAGTGCCAAAATAACATGTGTGGAGCTCCTGCATAGCTAGTCTCCATGACAGGTGCTGGAGTAGTATTCAGGTTGCAAATTAAGTAAGTTGCATTTCAGTTTCTCAACACCTCTTATGTGATGGAGAGCTGCTCAACAGAATTTGTTCTGTGAAAGGAGAGAGCCCATCAGCTCACCCTTAAGGAGACACCTACAATGGTCAGTTTGTACAGTTGCCTCTGTCAGTTCCAGTGACTGAAAAAGGAGTTCTGGACTTCACTTGTCTAAATCCTTCTCCCTGCTTTTTCAACCTGCAAGTTGAATTGCATCTCAAGTCATAGATATTCCACCTGTATCCCTGACAGCTCCCACGCTGAGCAAGCCTTGCATTGCCACTATAATACTGATGCTACGGTTACTTCAGAGGCTGCCCTAAGTTATGTCACTGATCTGTGCCCTCTGCCCACAGGCACCCTACGTTCATACTTGTACCCTTGTCATTCACTATATCTCCTTGTGACTTCTGCCACCCTTAATGCCAGGATTTTGCAACACCCCTCCCATCCCCCATAAATAATAATTAATTAAAAAAAAATCACAGCCTAAAAAACCAGAACAAAGTCTCCAAGGCTGAGTCTTCCAGATGTCACCCCCAGTTGTCACTACCAGGAGGTACGACTCCGGTGCAGAGGTGAGTTCTGGCTTCTCACTTTTTCAGTCAGAAATCAGTAAGGAATTTTTAGACTTGATATCCTACAATACCCTAGCCAGGTCATCATCTTCAGTCTAAGTGCTCACTCTCCCTAGAAAGATAAATAATGGAGGCATGTCGCTGCAAAAACGCTCACTTGAACTACAAGCTGTGCCTCTGATCCCTCCCCTAACTCCAGGCACCCCAGCAGACCAGGACCAGGGGAGCAAAAGTTATATGTTGAAATTCCTCTTAGGAAAAACTCTTAAGTGCCCCTCTCCAGCCGTCTCAAAACAAACATCTAACTTAGAGAACTGTGTGTTAATGGAAATACTGTCACTCACCAGAGAGCACGGAGTGCGCTTTCTTTCTGTGGCAAAAGTACAAACTTCCCACTGACACCAAGAAAGGAATGATGGCCCATATTACCAAATCTGTCCTTTTCAGTGAGCCGGCTTCTGCAACTATGTATTTAAAATAAGTTATGTGTTGTTCAAAGATAAAAGAAGAACATCATAGCAAAAAACCACCAAACAAACAAACTCCAAAAGAATTAAAATTAGAAGTTACATTTGGAGTGAATCAGTGAATCCCCACCCCCAAATGCAAGGTCACTTCATCTTTCCTGGGGGATGGGTGCCTGATGAACAGTAGCGTCAATCCCTCCTAGAGCTCCTGCAGAGCGACAGTTTTCCCTCCCAGTGTTTAACACAAGCCTTTTCTGCTTGTACTTGACCACAGAAGAGATCAGATAACTCATTTTAGGAGATTGGATTATTTTAACTCCTTAACGCTTTTACAGCCTTTCACACTAATTTCCCATCATTTTGAACACTATTTCATGGATTCTCTGCCACTGATGGTTTCTAAATCTTTGATAATTTTTGTGCCTCGTGCCTCCCTTTGGACTACCAGCTCATAGTACAAGAAAGTCCAAAACTGAACCATGTTGGATGATTGGAAAGGCTCTTTCCTGCGACTTGATCAGTCAATATATGAGTGATGTTTGCTAATGCTAAAGGTCTAGTCATAGCTAGTCCCCTACTCTACTCTTGAGAGGTATAAAGAGAGGCAGAGATCAGCATCTTCCAAAAACAGTGCATAACATCTTAAGACAGCAGTGCAACATAAGTGAGGTCAGTTGTTTTCTAGGGATGTCACATTCTTTTAATAATTTAAGGTGAAACAGATCTCATTGCCAAAATTTTTAATTGTGTGTGAATACTAATTGTATCAATGCTTTTCAATGCTTAATTCAGAATTGAGACCTTACATTGCTTTCCTGTAAAACTTGCATATGACTAGTGTAAAATGGGGAGACACAGCCTATATAAAACAATTTGTCACAACAACTTCATGGTCACAAATCCTTATAGAGTCCATACTGCTCTGCCTTCCATATTGATATATATATATCCTACTTTTTATTAAGAATATGTAATACAAAAATCAAATGGTTAGTAAATGGTACCGAACATGATCTTTTCAGCCCCTCGTTACCACCCAGCAGGCTCAGTCAGTGTCTCACGTCTATCCTACAAAAATCCCTTCCAAGGGGGAGCTGTGTTTGGGCCTCCTGTGGAACACACAGCTGATGCACAGCTTTTTTGTAAACCTGAAGTAACAATTCCTATTAGCAAAGCCTTATAGAAGAAAAGGGACATACACACCGAGTATTAAGGCAGAGGGTTTCAGTGAATTGTCAGTAAGAGTCATTCAGGCCCTCTTTGTGTTTGCCTCATCCATCCTGAGATCCGCAGTGCTGAGGGAGGGATGTGGGAGAAGCAGGAAAGGCATAACATGGTTCAAACTGAAGAATCTTTATGATGACGAGTGAAATGGCACACACACCTTTCTCTTCAACAGTCACTGCTGTCCCATTTCCACATAGTTTCTTATAGAAAGGTATTTCAATAATTATCTCACAGCAGTAAAATCCGGTGCCATTTACTTTGGCAGATTTTATTATTAGCACATCCTTGGCTTCATGGGTGGTCCTGGACACATAGACAAGTTTTGGTGATATAGTTTCACTGACATTTACTTTATTAACAAGATACCGGCTTACTCTATACCTCATAAAAGTAGCTTTACCCCCAAAACAGGCAATTTCGGTGTAGTCTCCAGTCAATATATTTATTTTTGTTGGTATTTGAATGATTGTTAAATTATTTGGACTTGTAGCTAGTGGAGAAATACACATAGATTTAAAAGTTAAAGCAGCAGATATGTCATTACAGATCTATTTAAAATAATGTTAATACTATAAAATCATAATATTAATTTTTATTTCTAGTTACTGCCCACTTCTCCCTTCAATGATGGCAATTACTTTCTGGCTGAAGTGAACTTTTACTCCGGTGTGGTACAGTCCTCCATCATTGTCTGTGTGCAATAAATGAAGATTTTGTGTACTTGCTGATAAACATGTTTTTTATTTTCAACAAAAAAGTTTTATAAAAAGAGATTGAGTCTGATGCATATTAAACATTATCTGCCAGACAAAGAATGACCAAAAGGAGCTATTCAGAATGATTCATTAGTTAATAGTGAAAAACTCAGCAAGATTAAAGAAAAATCCACTACAATTTTTCTCATGATGTAGGAGTTCTTGTCCTGCACTGTTTCTAATTAGTGACAAGTGTACAGTATTGTTATTTTATTTAGTTTTAACTTCTTCTATTAAGTTTTTGCTGACAAGTAGTTTATAGCATCAAATTCACCTCCTTCATTTAATAAGTAAACAATCTGTCATGCAGACCCCAGTTGTCTCATCAGGTCTGTTGTCTGGCTTTTAGCTAAGGCTGACTTGTACAGTATCAGAGGAGATCAAACTTTTTCCTCTTTATGCTTTGAATCTATTTATCACTCGCTATCCACATGCAGAGTGAGCGATACATGAGATATTGTGCAATACTCGACAAAGTGTTTTCTTCTGGTGAAACCACTGTGTGGATATCAGATAACATTTTTACATCCTCATGGCTATGATGTTCATCATGAAAGTGCTAATTCTATAAAATCTAACCCCATGACTGCTGAAATAATGAGTTTTATACGCTGCATGAAGAATGAGAATTCCCTTTTTTCTAGCATTTATACATTTAAAGTGAAGAACTGCTCATAATGAGAGTAAACGGCATGATTGTCTTCCAAATTTTATCCTGTCTGTCACTCAGGCACATTTCATGCCAACATATAACCAATGACTTGACTTTGCCCATATGTCATCTTAAAATGTCATTTGATAATTTTTTTCAGAAATATGCAGAAAAACTTCTCTCCTTTGTCCATAGAAAAAGCCACCTATTCATCATACTTAAAGGAGTTAGGCACCTCTATCTTTTCCACAGTGCAACGCTCAACTTCTTGCAGAGAACAATATGGACAGTGTAGGAGTAAGACAAACAGCACAAAAAGTAAGGGAAAGAATTGATGAAGTGCAAATGACAACTTAGAAGCTGTTCAGGTGTTACAGAAATGATCAGCAACTTCAGTTTTCCCATTCATTTGGATTGTCGTTTAAAATACAGTTGTGCTACCCACGTCATTTTGAGACTTCACTGCTTTTCTGAAAAATCTCACTGAAAAGATCCTCCTGCCCTTGCTTAATCTCTTAATATCTCCCTTTGTTACATTTTTAATTTATACTGAACACCTTCAGTGTTATCCAGCGCAATTTGGATTGCATTGAAAGATGGTGCTTGTATTAAGCTAACACAGTTTTGGGTGTTCAAGTCATCAATTTATCCCACTTTTTTTTTTTTTTTAACAACAATCTCTTTGTGAAAATGCTTTTTTGTTCCTCATGCATTTTAATCTTGCTTTCAACATTATGAAAATGCAGTTAATATTCTCCTTGTCTCATACACAAGTGTGTTTGATATGGATATACCATAAGATTTTTAAATCCAGCTCAAGAAGTACTAGTGGCTAACTACACACAAAACAAAGTAAATAAGCAGTGCTTACCTAAGCAGCCGAAACATGTTGTTAAAAGAAAATTCAGAGAAATTATGATCATCACTCAGGATTATTAGTGCTTGGATTGGGGTGTCTTGGTTAAAGATCAGCAAAACATCAATGAAATCATGTCAGATTCGTAGCTCAACTTCCTCTTCTCTTGTGGTGAGGACAATACAACCTAAATGCACTCTGTGAAAACTGCTGCATCTGTTTTACAGCCCAGCCATCCTGTGTGAAAACAAAATATTTCTTCTTTAAATTTTAAACTGTCCCTAAATGCTTACCTTTCAACACTAGATTAGCTTCTCTTCTGGTATGACAAAGAGCTGCTTTTCCATACTTTGAGTGGTTTCATGGGAGCATGTGCCACTGTCCTTCTACAACCCCTCATTTAAAGGCATTTTACGAAGACAAAAATTTCTTTAGCTCCTGCACAGTCTCGTCCAGCCACTCGATGTAACTTCTCCAAAGCCAGAGACAATGACTGTCCATAGGTTACACTGACCCCAAGTATTGCTGTTTTTCCTTATCACACATTTCATTGCCATCTTGCTGATATCTCACCTAAATTCTTCCCTCCTGCGAAAAGTACCTCAGTACTTTTGCCTGAACAGCAGCACAGCTCCATTGGCAGGAGCAATTGAGGGGGGCCGAGTTCCAAGACCCCACTCACAGTGGCCCCAACATCCCACAACGTCAGTGAGAAATAATCCAGGACCCTACACTGTATATACAAGGCATCTCACCAATACCTCTATATGTGCAGCTGCATTAATGCTATACCAGTGACACATGCATTAATTAAGACTTCAGAAAGATAATGAGTTAAAATAATGACCTACAGTTACATCATCAAGGGTCATGTTGAAACTTACTTGCCTTCCATTATGAAACAAATGTCTACAAATGTAGATAACTGTATGCTCCTTAATATTTTCCAGCACTGAGTTGTGGCTCCAACCCAGAATCACTTACATGCCCTGGCCAACAAAAAAATTGCTGCCATTTTCTTAACTTATTCTTACGTATTCTTATTTGGCTGTTACCAGGCCAGACAAAATTGTCCCACAAACATGTTCAGTCGGGTAACATCAAAATTGGAATGACAGAACCTAAAAAAAAAAAATAAAAAAAATCTAGAAACTAGGTGAAGCTTTTCCCACGGTGCTGATGGCAGCTTGTATTTACTCTGAGATGCTTTGGTTCTAATCCAAAGCATCTACTGCCAGAGATGAAAAGAACTAGCACAGAGTAAAAGGGGTTGGCTGAAAGGTTTATTTTTAGTCCTGGTTACTTCACTGTACCACTTTACAACCCAACCTCACAAACTCTCACCACAGCCCTACTGAGTGAGGACAAAAATACAGTGACAAAATTTCTTAAGCAAACTTTGCTGCCAGGGTAAGTGCAGCACACAACATGACTATGTGGGCCAGGTAAGCATCTACATCAGAAAGATCCTATTAACTTTTCTTTTCTTTCTGCAACATAATCATAGCTAACCTTGGAAACTGAATTGAAGAATTCAGATATGTAGCTCTGCGAATTTACTCCCCTGTGTGCCGGAGATGATTGCAGAGCAGCTGCTCAGTGCAGCTACAGGCAGTCCCTTTGGGATGCTTTCCACAAATCCATCTTCCCCAAACTTTTCTCTGTCACGTTCCAAGACTAATAGTTGAGGCATACTGAAGAATACATTTGATTCTTCTAAACACAGAAACACAGAGGATCTAAACCTTCTTCCTTCTCCTTACCCACGTCAGACTTGCCTGAGAGATTGCAACACAGCATTTTTGAGGTGTTACTCTCAGCTGGGAAGTTTATTCATCAACAGCACATTGAGAAGTGTGGGTATGAAATCAAAATCAGTATCAAGGCTTACTTACTGCAGCACGAATATGCTGCACCTGTGCGTGACTTTATCCTCTGGTTATAACATTACAACAACCCTCTCTTCTTTTGTGTGTCCTGTCTCGTTTAAGGTTTGAGGTAGCATTTAAGTAGAGTGGCTTGATTTCTATCAAGTCTTGATGCAGCACCACAATATTTCTCCTCACTATCTTCTCACATGTGAAGGAAGGAAAAGGATTATCAGTAAATGGGTCCCTCTATAGGGATTTGAGTGCCTGCAGGCTTTGACTCTGGCAAATTATTCTCTGACGGCCAATTTAATTGAAATAACTCCAGATAAAATATTCCTTTTCATTTTTCCTTTTAAATCAATTCTCCACAAATCTAAGTAGAAACCCCCTCAAACAGACAGATCAGGTAGTAATGAGGTATTCCTGTTTGTATTAATCCATACAAGAAAGTTTTTGTAGGATTTGTTCTAACACATCCTGCTAGAAATTTATCAACCTGCCTGGGAGAGCAGTGCTCAGGGTGAGCAGCAGCAGGACCCTTTGCTGCTTGGCCATGACTGACCACGCAATTGGTCACTGAAGACACAGTTAATTTTTTGTAATCTACCAACATCACTTGCTGTTACCACCACATGTATTAGTGAGCACCGCTTAGGTCACAAAAACATGAACTGTAATCATACCCCTGTATAACCTATACATTATACCCATTATACTACATGGCAGAATCAAAGAGGGAATGAAAGATGTACAAGCAAAGAAAGCAACTTAGTTGAACACATTTTATTTCCCAAAGACATACACGAAACGAAATGAAAACCAGCTGCCATCATGCTTTACTGCATTCTAGTTACAGCGCTCCTTGCTTCCCTTTTGGGCCTAATGTTGCAGGAAAATGGCTTTCACTGCAGCAGAGCAGGTCAGATTGGCACATCACCAAGTATTTATAGCCAAGTACAAAAAATAAACAATAGAAAATACGAAACAACCTTTCTTTGTCCAGTAACTGAATGTGGCAGTTTCTGCAGCGATTTTAACGAGATGCAACCAGTGAGTATACACAGGCTGTCTTCATGAAAAACTGACCACCAGCACAGCTCTTCAGCAAAACTGTTCCCCAATAGCTATTCTGGAAGAGCTCATTTCACCCTTTTCCCTTTGTTCTTGAACAGTGTCTCCATGTGGAGGAAATTATTCCTGAACAGCTGAAGTAAATTAGAAAAATTACCACAGTAAAATGTCATTTTTATGTGATTCTGGATCTGGGATTATTAACGGGCTGAAAAGGCACCTATTTTCCTCTCAATTTCCTCTTTCAGTTCTATGTTTCACTCATCAGACATACAGTTTTGTACAGTGTTGAACTAAGCGTAATTCATCATGATCACTGCAGTGAACTGACTGACTTGATTCTCATCTTAGCTATGTGCATTTTCATGGTGAGCAAGTAAAATAAGTAGAGATGCTCAATGGCATGTGAAAAGAGTAAGATTCTACAGCTCCACATTGTTTAGGGCTAAGAAAAATGGAAGAATGCAGTTTTTATTTTGGACATAAATACATACCAGCTATTAGGAAAGCTACTTGCTGTCCAAGTTTCCTCCTCAATCAGATCTGCTTAGAACTTGCACTTACTGCCAGTTTAACCTCTGCACACAGTACTCCGTAATTAACCTTGACTTGTTAATGAAACATTTCCTGATACCACTGTGCACATTCTCTGAGCTGAGAAGTAAGAAAGTTCACAGCATCCTAATAATAATGGTCTTCCTCCAGGTTATGTGATGAGTTGGTTACTGGCCATGGGGCAAGACACCTTCTGTTGACAAACCAGCTTCACTTTACCCAGAACACAAGAATGAGCATCCAGGACTAGGATTGTGTCAGGCAAAGTCCCATCAGCACTGAACTCTAAGAGACACAATTTGAATGAACTTAGGGCGAAGGAATAGAAAGAGTTTACAGCTAAGCAGAAACTTTACAGCTGTTGCCCAAAAGACAAAGTAGCTGAAACACAACTAGCATTTCTCTTTGCATGTAGGAACTGAACACCACCTGGCAAATCACTATTTTGTGATTTCAAAGTCATCTCCTCTAACAATTAAAACCTTAAGAGAAGACTCCTCACATCACCACTAATCCAAAAGGCAATTCAAAACTGTAGGACTAATATGACTTTGCTAGTGCTCCAAGCAAAGCATTATGGAATCAATCACTTTAAAACAGTCCACAGCAAGCACAAAAATGTCAATATGCTTGCTCTGCAACACCAAGGTTATTTTTGCATTGAACAAGTTTCAGAAAAAAGATTTGTAAAAGAGTTGTAAATAATTAACCAACAAGAATACCCACAACTCAGGCCATAAATTAAATTTAGAATTTATTCCAAAATGGTGTTTTCTTTCATTAACAGTAGAAATGTTTTTCAAGATCATCACTCGTATCTTGAAACACAAATTGGAAGCTATTACATATTCATTCCTGAAATACATTGCCAAACTTTATTTACTCTGGAAGTATACAAAGAAAGTCCGTATTTCCTTTGGGTAAACAGTTACTGTAAAGGCTTCTGAGGTCTTTGTGCTGTTGAAGAATCCTGTAAAACACAAAAACGTTGGTAATTTATTAAAGCAGCTTTACTCAAATGGACACATTATTCATCAAAACAGTTTTAACCCATCCCTTACCTAAAAGCTAGTGCCTAAGCAGATTCTCCTCCTTAAAACTGTAAGTAGTACTGAGCCTAAGATGCATCCATTCATAATATTCAAACATATAAAAATTTATCTTCTTTTAACACACAGGCTCACACAGGGTGAGTTAAATGACTCCCCAATCATGCACCTTTTCTTCATCATGAATAAACAGTGAGCAAGTTCCTAGCTGCAAGTCAAGCAGAGCTCTAAACTCTCACCTAGCCCATTCCAAAAGCTCTGCAAGCTTTTTACAAGGCAGATATATGGATGTGACAGTAAGGACAATGTCCAAGCAACCAACTGGAATGAGAAATGAAATGAGGTCACCCACAGCATTTGACTTGACTGTCAGCCCTGACTTGAGTCCCATCCACAGAGTCCTTTAAGCTGATTACAGCAGAGATTTTTAAGTGCAGTTGTCTGTTTTTCTGCAGCACAGGCTTAAGCTTAAATAAACACAACTGTCAGCATCTAACAATATCAATCTGTGTCACAAGCGTGAATTCATGAAGTAGCCACTTCTAACTGGCCAAAGACAACTCCAGAAGGATTTTACGATTTTTAACACTTCTAAGCAAAACAAGCCATCAGAGAAATACAAGAGTCTGGTAATTCCAGGAAATCTTAGCTAAATGCTCCTACCTGCAGGCTTGTGACAGGTACCAGGTCTGTCGTAAGGAACAATAATACATTTTTAATCTTGCAAAAC
Organism: Grallaria varia; assembly: GCA_013396735.1. Classification (NCBI taxonomy): domain Eukaryota; kingdom Metazoa; phylum Chordata; class Aves; order Passeriformes; family Formicariidae; genus Grallaria; species Grallaria varia. The sequence continues at coordinate 29,852 of VWZG01008889.1, forward strand.
TTTTAATATTTTTAATTAGACTATTCATCAAGCTCCAACAGTCAACAATATGGCCTCCAACCACCTTAATGCACCTACCTTTGCTTGGATATTGTGCAGTCTTCCACTGCCACCGCTTCAAAGTGTTTACATCCCAGGTGCCTGTGAGTGATCGCTCTTCCACTACCATCACTGATCCTAGTCCCTCAAGCAAAGACTGTGAGAAAGGAAAACACCAGGAATCAGACCAGAGTTTACTGAGAATAGCATCACACTCACCAGTCTAGTACACAGTTAGACCAGAGTAGAATTTTTAACTCTAACATTGACTTGTTAAGCTGAGCAGAGAGACTTCAAAAATCAGCTAGGTCACATGCAACACAAGGGCAAGTACAGATTCACCAGGCTTCAACCTAAGAAGCTGAGGTGCTGAAAGCTTCCTCTGTGTTGTAGCAAAGAGCCTATCAATCTCTCCATTAAAGGGCTGAAACTCACACTGCACTTCTTTAAACAAAACAGAAAATCCTAAATCTTGCTCCCCACGTTTGTCATCACAATCAAAATTGCATATTTTAAAATAATAACCCCCTGCCATGGATTGTAAAATAATATTCCATATGAAAGATCAAATAAACAGGAAACTGAAAATGCAAATACATGATGGAAGTGACAAAAATTTCAACACATCACAGAAATAAACTATAGAGAAAAAAAAGTTTGTTTCCTTTAATCCTGTCCACATTAATTGTAAGTACAACTTGCAATAGGCAAAGAAGCAACAAAACAGAATCCTACTCTCTACACTGGTTAAGGAAATGTTCCACAACCAAGAGCTCAACAGAACCAGTTCTAACCATATTTAAGCAGATCTTCATGCTGTGCTTATGGCAACTTCATCTGAAGTAATGGCTTCTGTGCTGCAAAGTTTAAAAAAAAAGGCCCACTTCCCTCTGTGGCTAAAGTTATACTAACATTTTTTTATCTGTCTTTTGTGGAGTTTCTAGCATACAGGATCTGTCCTTCCAGAACCTGTTCTCTCTGGAATAAAAACATCTCAGTTGGAATTCTGTCTTGAAGTGTTAGATTTACCTTCAGATCTACCAGCACAGGTTGAGACAGCACAGGATCCTCTCCCACTTCATACAAGTGTCTGATTCTTAGGAGGACACGACTGAAATCTGCATCATCTTGTTTCTGATTACCTTCAAGAGCAATCAAAATGCAAACATTTTCTTGGTTTACAAATAAACCCAACTTTTAAACTTTTTAACCTTACACTGTCATCACTTGAACTTAATTTCCATTTTTTAAAGATAGCAAGAGGACTAACATCAAGAAATACCCAGCTTCCACTGTTGACAGGAATGTCACTAACAGGCATGACAACCTCATGCAGGAGAAATATGTTATCATTTGAGTAGAGAAATTGTACAGCACAATTAACTTTCACGATTGAGGAATTTAACAGTTTCAGCAAATAAAAGTACTAGCCACACAAGGTAGAAAAAAATGAAAAAAAATGAAAAGTGTAACATCCAGCAACCTTTTGGAAGGCACCTACCCATGCGGATGCTGTGGACCTGCTCTGCATGATTAGAGCTGTATCTCCACCCTGGAATGCTCAGAGTCTGGAGATGAAGATTAGGTGGCACAGTAACAGGTGAATCATGGACGGAATTCTGTTGGAGTTGTCCAGGTAGCATTGGTTTATCTCCTCCATGCAAAGTGAAACAAAGCAAACACTAAACATCCATCCAACACACAAACCTGGCTAGGGTACTGTGGAAGTATAAAGGGACTTTTGCTTATTCTGCCAAGGCAGAGGAAAGGCAGATGCTATACTTTCTCCTCCAAGGCGTTCCAAGATACAAAGCAGAGAGCAGCATGATTTTAACCACTAGAGATGTGTGCTAGAGCTTTCCATAAAACAAATCTCACTGCAGCTTGAAATTGTTATTTCACTACCAGGCTTCAGTTTTACTTAATAAGCCAAACAAATATTTTTAAAAGAATGACTCAAAAATGGTCATTAAGGACCCAGCATCCAGGAAGCTGATATATGCAGCACTAGCTACTTTCCACTAATTCCCTGTGTGAACATTTTCTTCTCATTAGATGCTTTAAAATTTATTCTCCTCTGAAAGTAGAGATAATTACATAAAAAGAGAAAAGTTTCATATACTTGGACAATACCTACGTTTGAAATTAATGCAAAGTAATTAGTAGGCTCTAAATCTGCCTACTAAATCACTGTATACTAACTTTGCCACACAGGAGGCTTCAAGTCTGCATTTACAAACTTAACTGCATAAATCAATGCAACATAAATAAGCCATTCAGATGCTTAAGATAACACAGGAAATGGAATGAGTTACCTGATAATGCTCCAAACATTACTACTGGCCTATGTTCTAATGCCAGTCCACTTGCTCTATACAAAATATTGGTGACAGCCTTGGTTCCTAAAATAAGCCAAATCACAGGGCGAACCACTGAAGAGTCATTCAAAGTGAGATTGTTATTCACGTTCCACTCGAGGTTGTTCCACAGTCTCCTGTGTAACATCACCTGTATTGAAAAGGCAAATGTCACAACAGGAATCAGCCATCAGCCTTTACTTGTATTATCAGCAGCCATGAAATTATACTCTTCTAGAAAAAGAAGTAAAATTTATAGACTACCTCCACTTGTCCATTCCCTTGACTTGATACACCATGAGCTCTTTCTGCAAGCAGCATCAGCCTTGTGGTATCATCTTCAATGTAGGCAGTCTGGACCATAGGATAATAGTTCTGTAAACACACAGCAAATCATGCAGAGATAATATTAACCCATGAATCAGTAATGGAGAACAAAGATAAGACACAACGGACTTTGGATTACATCTCTGTGCCTACCCGAGCCACTGTGTTATTCACGTATGCCTTGAATGGTCTTTTCTGCATCTGGTATCCATTGTTGTCAGTGTAGAGAAGCTGCCTAGTGTTCAAATTTGTGCTTGTTCTTAGAACTGCTTCACGATTCAATTCCAAAGGCCCAACACTGTATTCTTGCTCTATCCTATGGCAAAGCAGCTTCCCATCGTAGCCTTCTGGTACTGCGTAAATCCTTGTGTACACTGCATATATATAATCCTGAGAAGTAACATTACTACAAAAATAAAAGGAAAGATGCAGAGTTTATAAAATGAACCGCTTAATTGGTTATGACAAAACTTGCAAGGCATTCATGATGTCATCCTAAACACAGGCAATTTTCCTGCTTGTTTTCTATATATTTGATGTACATGTGCAATTATGTTTAATTTCAATTTAACTTTCAAATATACAGATATTCAACTAGAGCAAGTAATATCCTACAATTTTCCTTAGTGTTGCAAGTGTAAATAGGACTCTACTTGATTGCAAAGGCTCTGTTTTCCTCAAAATTAACAACAAATTAAAAAATTATTCCCTAAGCAACATGTTTACATTGTAGAGAATACATGCATTTTTTCAATCTGGGTAACATTAACTCTGATGCAAGAATTCCACACTGTTTTCCAAAGGTCCTTCTCAACTACAATGCTTAAACCATGCCAGGTAAAGCAAAAGGCTTCAGCCAAATAACCAGATTTAAAAGAGGGTGAAGGGTTTATAGACCAGTAGCACAGAAAAGTAGTTAGTTCATCAGGGATCAGTGACCTTCTACAGGATTCATTTCTGCTCCACCTGGAGCACTGTGTCCAGCTCTGGGGCCCTCAACAGGAGAAACACATGATCTGTTGGAGGGAGTCCAGAGGAGGGGCCGTGAAAATGATCAGAGAGCTGGAGCACCTCTCCTATGAAGACGAGCTGAGAGAATTGGGATTGCTCAGCCTGGAAAAGACAAGGCTTCAGGGAGGCCTCACAGCAGCTTTCCAGTACTTAAAGAGGGGCTTGCAAGAAAGCTGGAGAGGCACTTTTGACAACAGCATGTAGTGGTAGGACAAGGGGGAATGGCTTTAGACTGAAAACTAGTAGGTTTAGATTAGATAGTAGGAAGAAATTCTTTACTCTGAGGGTGGTGAGACACTGGCACAGGTTTGCCAGAGAAACTGTAGATGCCTCATCCCTGGAGTGTTCGAGGCCAGGTTGGATGGGACTCTGAACAACCTGGTTGGAAGCTGTCCCTGCCCATGGCAGAGGGATTGCAACTGGATAATCTTTAGGGTTGTCTCTTCTAACACAAACAGATCTATGGTTCTATGATTTAAACAAGGTACTTGCTTAGCAGTACATTTAGCAGATCAGGCTATTTCTTGTGTCTAAATCCTAAACAGCACACAGAGCTCACTGTTTTGGAGTAACTACAGAGACATATCCAGAGCATCAAACATTCCAGTGAAGTGAAGCTGTAACAGTGGTGTACCTGTAGAAATACTGCCGTATCTCTGTCATCAAGAGTCCGGAAACCACTTCCAACCCCACTGCTTTTGACACGGGAACAGCTGAAGCATTTGGGCCAAATAAGTAGTTATCTGAAATTGGCCCTTTCATTGTGTCTCCATTCACATGGTACTCAAGGAACTCCTGGGTCAACTCAACAGTCTGGTTAGTCTCCCTTTGAATCCACAGAAGAGGAAAAATTGTATCACTTATTTTGTACATAACAGATGCAAAGCTGAACTGCAATAGGAGTGAGGCTGGAAATGTAAGGGAAAAATAAAAAACTGTTTCCTCAGAGTGAATAATTAATTTTCTATCAAGAAAATGAGGATAGCTAAGAATTAAAGTGCTTCCCATTAAGATATGTGTCAGTGTGTAAATAAATGGAAGTTTCTATGTTCTTTTATACTTTGGTAAAAGAGAAACATCTTAAGACCAAACATCATCTACATTAGCTCGTTGCTACAGGAGCAAAACTACCCGTTTCACAAAAATGAGGTACATTGCACTGTATTAATTAATAATTAAGTTCATTTAACTTTGTAGCTAGGCAAATCAGCAGGATGCAGGTTCCCACATTTAACACTGGTAATGAATTTACGCTCACTCAGTACCTACTTTAACTTCTCCTCTCCCCCTGAAGCTTACAATTTAGCTATTCATGACTTATTATCACAATTTCTGGAAAGTCATACGAAGGCAATTTAAGATTCTGCCCTCAGCTACCTGCTCTGCCTTCGGCAATTTGCTGTGAAAACAAGAAAAATCACCTCATCTAGCATATAAATTTAAACTGTCAAACATTTTAGCTCATGTTAATACAGCTACTCACAATTTGTAATGACTGAGAAAACATATCCAAGTGTTTTCTACTACTCCTGTTATGAGGCACTTCCAGAACCAGGGCAGGATCTAGAAGTTCTAACTGTTGCAGCTGAAATTAAAAAGCTTCAGAGTTTAAGATTCCAATTTTTTTTTACCTTGCCTCCCACTGTGACCTGAATGCCTCACTCTTTCCCATTACCCCACAGCAAATTTGCTGAAACTCAAACATTTTGAGCTTGCCCAAATGCTTGTGAAGAAAATGAATATATCTCGTTTCTCCTACAGGCTGAATTCTAGCTATTGCTGCCTGACAGAACAGGATGGAGAAAAATGGAATTTGAATTTAGATTTTTGTTCTTTCTTATTATATTTCTCATAGAATCTAGAAATAGTTATGATCAGGAGGCATTTTGAGAAAATACTTATTCCAAGGCTCTTCCTTAAGGCCCACCTATCCTTTTAAAGCTGAATTAACTATACCGGACAATAAGTTCCTGCTCTCGGAGGCAGAATTTTGAACAAAACCACTAAGGTGAGAAAGGTCTAGCTGTCACCAGGCCAATGTAGAAGGGGTAAAATCTTCCATCAGTATACAGCTGACAATCTGAAGCCTGAGCAGGCAAAAAGCAGAGCATTCCACTGAAGCTAAGAAAATTGGCCCAATTCGCATCAGCTGAGATAGACCATCTGCAAATCCCTAATCTCACCCAAATCTTGACTATTCTTCCATTTTATCTCCCTGATTAAATGGAAATTCCTTAGTTAAATGTTTCCTTTCAAACAGTTTTGTAGCTTTCTACCACAGAAAAGGGTGACATGGCACTTGTAAAACAGTACTTGTTACTGTAAGTAATGTCTTGCTTCATCACTTAAGGCTCATTGTGAAGCCATAGTGTATGTGCTTACTCAGTAATTTTTAATACAAACCCACATTCACAACCCTCTTTCCTTCTAAAGTACACTAAGATTCTGCTGCCCTACCAGTTATTACTGTGGTATGTCATTTTAGACGAACTACACAGTTGAACAAGGTAACATCACAGAAATAGTATGGAATCACACCTATACTAGTTTTGCAGTTTTTTCCTGTAAAAAGGAGAACGTGAATTGGAGATAAAACAGAATTGTAAAGACTGTAAAAAACATTTTGTTAGTTGAGACACGTAATACAGCACTGGACTTGTTTTTACGAAAGTGCTTTACAGAATCTGAAGCATTACTAAAACCAAGCAGGCAATCTCACCTCTCTGTAATACTGTGGATTAGATTGGTGTTTTGGTCAAACAGGACCTGGTAGCAGTCGTTAACCACAGGAAACAACTGTCGACCTCGTTGACCTGCACGAGTTATGTCTCTTCGCTTGTACTTGATTGATCTTCCAATAAATGCAGACTGCTTACCATCCAAAGGTTTAAGACTGTATTTTCTGTAGCTCAGACCACTCATTGTAACTAGAATATACAGATCATAAGTAGCTGGGGACTCCGCTGAGCTCTGAACCTGTACATTAACACACACAACAATGCTTCATTGCAGAACATTAATTAGCAAGGGAATTACCTTCATTTGCTGTAAACCCTAAATTACAAAAATTAGCCACTACTTTAATGATAACTTTCTAAATATGTCATTCTTATAATTTTAAATTATAATGTAGATTCATGGTGCTTTTAATTGGGAGTCTGGCGAATTTGGATTAAGCTGAGCCTTTCTAATGAAGAAAAGATCACTAAGCAAATTAAAAGGTTCAAGCTTATTTTCATGCGAACATGGAATCATAGATCCTGATTTAAGATCACATTGCAAAATGCCTATATGAGTAGAAATAATCACAAGCTAAAGAAATCAGTCAAATGACAAAAAAGAGACTGAAACATAAGGGACATGATTAGTGCAAGAAACAGAAAACTTGTGGCAAGAGGAGGCACCCAGAGGCACCCTCACCTTAATGAAGGCACATGGAAATGAAACAGAATCATGTAACATATTTTTGAACAGTAAACAGAATACCACTGTTCTGTTACTTAATACCCGTATACCTTAAACAACAGTTTTTAATCATCTTTCAGTTACATATATCCTGCCCATTATTGTTATGCTTTTGGTTTGGGGCAAGAAAACGGGACTAGAAAAATACTGAACAGATTATAGGGACAAAAAGGTTAGTTATGACTAATGAGAATTGACACAAGTTGTACTTCACACTGTGGACTGGCATATGTCCAGTTCCACATACCACAGAAAATCTAACTGCAGTGGCATCAACGGGGTCTACTCTCATTCCCTCCATACACTATACAACTCATCCATGTGGTGCAGAAGGCTGCAGAGCACTTGCTAAGCTTCAATTCCTCTCAGCCACATACTTGCATCGATGTTCTGACTCAAGTTTTCTTTTTCTCAAAAGGAAGGAGTGTGTGATATGAATGCACTTTTGAACTGCACATACTGGAAGAAAAAAAGACTCCAAACACCTTGTCATGACTGCTAAAGAGATTTCACTTAGCCTCAAGTGACTATCCACATGCATACATGAGTAACTTCTAGCAAAAGAGTACAGAGCAACTCTGGAACAGAGATCGCCATCTTTTTGAAATAAAGAATGACAGCTTTACTTCGGGGCACCCTAAATCCTGAGTAAATGCTTTAAATACATGTCAATCTCTTCCTTGTATCTTAAAAAGCTGAAGTAATTCAGTCAGAAGGGCTTCTGGGAGGTGACTGACAGACATGACCATGTGCTAACCTCAGAGATTGATGCTCTCCAGATAAAGGCAGTATGGTCTTACGTGGTCACATACAGAGGAACAGGACCCAGCTGCTGTGTATCACTACCTGCCTACAATGTGCCTTCATGCAGGTGACAGTCATCAGACACAGGCAATAGAGACTGTCCAGCTGGCAGAACTTGCTGAGCTATCTGGCATCTCAGGGACAGAGAGGAGCATCTGGAACTGCATCAGGCCTCTTCAGGTCTTATGTGCAGGAAGCGTTCCTAGAGGTTTATCAAGCCTTTGATGACAATGCACTCTCTGCGGCAGATGCTACTGAAAGGCCTGTGCTAGCTTTCACCTGAGGCCACTTTCTTCCCTCCCAGGGAACAGCTGCATGTGTCTTGGAGGTTGGTTATGACAGCATGAGCTGTCAAATGGCAGCTGACTGAAACCAGTTTCTTTTGGGCTTATCACTAAGACCTACATTTCTTAAATCTTCTCCCTCTCCAAGGCAATCTGTCAATTGTACAAACAGGGCTGTCAATTTTAAGTCAGGGCTTCAACGAAAAAGGCTTTATTTGAAACAGTTTTTTACAGAAAGAAAGGCAAGATAGGAAGTGCCACATCCCACACATCAGGCACGCAAAGGACAAACCTAACACACTACAAGAGAAGCAAGCATTTTTTACAGTAAAAAAGTCTCTCTGTCGAGAGACCAAACAAGTAAAAAACAAACAGAAAACCAAACAAGCAAACAAAAAACCTCTTGAAGGATGACTAGGAAAATCCCACTTTGACAGGAGGCAGGATCAGGTCAATGAAAACTGACAAATGAGAGAAAAGTAACATAAAGGAAATAAAGTTAAAATACCTGTGCAGGTACAGGATGTCCCAGCTCATCATACACACTCATTGCTGAGTTGCTGACAGAAACCGTGACAAAGGTAGTGATGTTCCATGCCAGTGGATTATAGACAACAACATACTGGTCAACATCTGTAGCACCTTTGCACATGCAAACAAACAAAACTATCAGTCACTCATGTATTTTAAGAATGTGATCTTACAAAGTATTTGAGAAATCTGCGTAGCAACAACAGTATTACGAAATTTTAACATAAAAGCCTGCAGTAAAACTTCATGATTGAAAAAAGGAAAACATTTTATAGTACTTCATAAAACCTCTTCTGTATTGTTCTATTCTTACCCAATCAAAAGAGACCACGTATTCAAAAAATGAGACCTGAGTTGGATGTTCATTCACCTGAGTTCATTTAGTGAAAATAAGCTGCTTACCAAAACTCATTGTCATGCAGTATTAACTTTATCAGAGTTATACAGAAGATCAACTGAGAAGCCTAATCTAAAAACAGCCCTGTAAAAATCCAAATCAGTCTGTTGCAGAGCCCACGGCACTGGTTACATCTGACAGTTTAAGAAGTTTCCAAAGTAAAGGTAAAAGGGAATGTATAGTCTTTAGAACAGACTCCTTAAAAAGACTTCTACATTTTTTACACAAGCTGGCAGTACATTATAGCGTGAACATTTCTTAACTTTGACTGTGCTTCTTATCATGTAATGTTATGTTGCAGAGTAAGGTTAGTTTAGTAATTACGCTGATCAGCACCTCCTTCTCCCCTCTGTTTTAGAGTGGAGGTCTGAATCTGGGAGCTGGGTAGAATATATGCACTGCCTAACATCAGTTTAAAACTCCTGGCTTCAGATGCTCGAGATCTGAGAGCTCATGAATGCATCTGAGTTTGCCTCAGACTAGCAGGATTTTCTAGCCATGGTTCACAGAAATTAGGTGTGCGTAGCGTGATGATTGGTTTGGAGGAAAACATGACAGCTTTCATAAGGTAGCTTGAAAATTGGAAAAGCTGCGTAAAAAGTACCTGATATTCCTGAGTCCTTAGGGTAAACAGAAGAATAGACATCTCCATTCTTCTTTGCATTGTTCATGTCAAAGATTATGGAAGCCATCAGCTTCTTCACGTTGACTACTCCATACATCAAGTTATTCATGTACATGTCCTTCACCTTGGGAGACTCTGTGCCTGTTATACCATCGTGGTGCTGGACCTTACGTGTAAGAGTAGTTTGAAAGGATGACAACTTCAGGTTTGCATTTGTATTAACATGGTCCACTGAACTTCAGACATACAACTTAATAAGGTATTGCAGCTAGATTCACAGATTCTCATTCTGCCCACTCCAAATTCCTATATATTGCATGAAATGGTCAAAGACGAGGCATGCAGATTTCCCTCCACACCTATTCCTCTTTCAATATTCAAAAATTACTGAAGTGATATATTTGGAGGAAAAAAAATACAAGGTACCAAAACCAAGAATGCAGCAAAAATACCCTAACAAGACAGGTTTTTAATTTCCTACCAAGATCTGGTCATTAACTTAGCTGACAAAATAATTATTACCAGCAAAAGCACTGAGGACAGTAAACGGTTAATGGTATGAGGCTGATCACTTAGCTGCTGAACTTGGAAGAAACGAATCTGTCGTTTCTCTTCCAACTTGCAAAACTAGTGATTATCAGTAGTTTTCAGTTAGTTCAGATTTTGGTCTACTTATTTATTTCTAAGAACAATTTTGTAAATAATGAAGCTAAAATTAAGGAAAGGAATTTCATATGTGAAGTTTGAAACCATAGACTCTTTTACCAGTTAAAGAAAACATTTGTCAGTAACCATGTCTTGAATACATTGCTAAGGGGCTAAAGTCACGTTTCAAGATAGTTTTTGAAAAACTATTTTATTTTTACTTATGACTTGCAAAAGGGGAAAGTTATTTCTAAAAAGAAAAACAACTTTGAGACACTACAGCTGAAATGCTTATGCAAAGCTTTACATTTGGACAAAAAACATTTTCATTCAAATTTGGAAATAAATCAATGCTTACCTCTGAAACTGCCCATCTAAGACTCTGAAGTTGCTTTAAGGCTTTATATTTGCAAATAGAACCTTCTGGGTGTTTCCGGACATACTGTGTGAAAAAGGATTCTCCAGCATAAAGCAGTGAACTTGCTCTCCTTGCAATTCCTTTTAACGTGCTCCGAGAGGTATAAAACCCAGTCCACGCTTGAAATGGCTCTGTTAGGAGTTGAACAGATCCAATACATGTCAAAACACCACTTCAGTTCTCACTTACTCGTTACTTATTAGACTACTACTGTACAGCTCCTTCTACCAATTCTACTGGGGGTTTACACATCACCCATCAAACAGAGTAGTCATACAGCCTACAAAGCAACCCAGCCATAAACAATTCTTTGGAAAACTACCCTCTTTCCTACAGACCTAGTAACATGCAAGCTGATAAAAAGCCAGCATTGACTAAGTTAACCTGTGTTTGCAGGGATTTCCTCCTTGTGGATCTGCACAAGAGAATGTCCAAAGTTTCACTGAAGCATATATTATCATTAGTCGTTAATAAAGCAGACGATAATCATTGGCTACTGCTTGATACAAGCTCTCTACATTTCAACCTTTTAGTCAAAGGGATTTATCTTAAATTTTATTTCCTCAAAATCGAGTAGAAGTACTGATGTGATGACTCCAGACTACTCCAGCACTTCAGAATACATCAAAAGATGCCCTCAAGTGGTCACTGGAAAGTATTTCAACAGTTCATATGTGCTACTCCTTCAGTACCCCTCAGAGTGAACTAGGAAAACAAATACTTGTTTTTAAAACTTCCAAATTTCTACTTAGTGTGTGTGGGGTTTTTGTTTGTTTTGGGGGAACTTTTTAAAAAAATAAAGCAGTGATAAATAGTTTTTCCAAAAAGACATTGCAGAAAGTGCTTTCTAAAGTGCATATATGCAACTGTAATAATCTGCTACCAGCCTAAGATCAAAGGGAACAATTAGAAAACAGGATCTTTTGCTCAAAAAACTCCAGGACCAACTCTTTGTGGCCTGAAAGATGCTGTAAGTTTCAACAGAACAAATTCCCTTTCGGTTTTCAAGGTTATAAGCAGAAGAGTCACACATACATACCAGCACATAAATGTAGAGTAGAAGCAAATACTTATCTGAGACTTAAAACTTGCGTTTCCATGTGTCAGAAGTGACACTGAGCCCAGTAAGTGACTCACAGAAAAAAAACAGCGTAGCAAGAATGAGAGAAGATTAATCATCAAGAAGCAAAACAGTACGTGGGAGAAAGTGCATTCAAATCTATACTGCAATTACAAGGCACAGAAAGTCATTTGGGGAAAAAACTGCATCTATGTGTGGGCACCCACCCGGAACATTGAAGGAGCTGCTATTATGGAAGTTAATAGCAATTGACTCCTGCCGGTACATTACGCCAAAAGATAAAAGTAAGAGCCCAGATGCACAAGGATATTAGCACTTAGAACTGGCAATGCATTTATCAGCAAGTTGTTAGATATGACGTGATCCCTAGGAGGTGAGGGAGCCAGGGATCAGTCCATACAGTGATTCACAGGAAGCAATGGTTATTTTCACTCATTGAAAAGTTAACAGGCACAATACAGAACAGTCTGAAATACACATCCACGGTGACAAAAAACGTGATGAAGCAGTGGTAGCTACAAGTATACAGAAAAGTATTTTAATGATATCCGTGATTTTTCCTTCCTCCATCCACTGAAATACCCTACTGGATTTCAGCCAAGTGGCCTAAGCCCTACAGGTTTGGTTCACTGCTCACTGTTTTCACTGCAACAGAATCTGATTAGTGCAGTATTTATCCATTACTTCAGGACACTAAAAAAAAATTTGGATGACATTACACACTTAGGAAGATACTTTTTGCTTAGCTTTCTTTAGCACTCTATTGTTACTCACAGACAGCAAAACAAAAACCTCAAGTTAGATTTCTTGTCATTTGCCTATTTCTAGACTCCTTCTTTCTGTGTCTCTTCCTCTACCCATTGCTTCCAACGTTCCCAAAGAAATATTCCAACTGTGTCCCTACCATCTTTTTTACACAACTAGGTTGGGATCAACTTGTCTATTGATGACACCTGGTAGGGCAAACAAATCTTATAAGGAGAATCTGTTTTTCCCCTTAATTTCTCATTTTCCCTTATTAAAATTTAACACATATACATTCGAGGCAGACATTAGGCAGTTGTGAACTTAATTACCTGTTGAATATGGGAGGAAGTCCTGAGAGTTTCGAATTTCCCATGTAAGATTCTTGTTATAAACTGCTTGGAAGTAATCACCCACAGTGGCATACTGGACAGACACTCCAAACTCACCAGAATGCTTGTTAATATAATCCAACAACAAGTCCATGTTAGGGTACTGAACAGATGCATTGAAGAACTGTTTGTCACAGCCCTGAAATTCCAAAAACAGAACAGCCAAATTACTTTGGGTCATGTAACTTAGAAGGATCTTTTTTAACACTAGTCTATATTAAAGTGGTATTTCTTTTGGTCTTGACTGCTCATATAAAAAGTATTTTTTGCAAAAATGTCAAGAGTGGGTAGGGTTACTTGCAGAGACCAGCTGATAACCAACCAGAACCACAGATAGGGAGAAGTGTGTTGACACACCATATTACGCAAAAGCATGAAATTTCATGCATACACACATTCCTGGAAAGATGACCTTTGTTTCTTTTCAAACTGTATTTCTCCCACTCAGCACAAAATAATGTTCTTATGTTCTGCTAGGAATTTTTACAGCTTTAGGAAGTGCTGAGGACATGATGTGAAACCAATCTGGTGAAGATCACTGTAGTACCAATGTCACACAATGTGTTGCTGATCCTCCTCACAGGACCAGGCTTTAGTACTTCTGATACTCATCCAAGCAGCTAAAGAGAGATGATACACTGTGTATTAAAGTCCCTCTGTTTCTGACTATGCTTGCACAACTTCTGCCTTCTATGTTTGCATGTACAAACATTCAGAAAAAAGCGTAACTAAGCACAACCTTATTCAACTACCGTAGCTGAACAGGAAAATAAGAGTTACTCAGCCATGGCATTGCATGCATTCTTCAATTATCAGTACTGCAGTACAGACATTCATCTGAAGCACAGTAACATGCTAAGGTACCTTTTCACCTAAAAAGGCCAACACTGACACCAGCCTAATCCTCATCTTTATGTCCCTGTGCTTGAGACGGAAAACACTGCACAAGAAGTCAACACTTTGCTGTTGTGAAAGCCACACAAAATTCTGATCTCATTTTCAAAATAAAGATGCTTTCAGCAATTTACTTCCAAACATAATAAATGTTTTGCAGAAATGGCCAAGGAGGCTCTGTTTTCTTTGCAATCCCTTCTCGCACCCCAAACTTAACCTGAAGTGCTCAATGGGTTTAACCTCACGAGGTGAATTCATTCAACTTATGCAAGAGTTGAATTTGATGAGTTCAATTGAACTTAAGAGGCAAACACTCTCCCCCTTCCCTTTCCCAGATGAGAAGGCCACCCCCACTCCTTTCTTATTTACTAGATGTTTCAAGGAAAGGTACTGTGCACATGCCTGTCCTTCAGGCCTATCAGGTTAAGGCACTGGTAAGAAAAGTGGAAATTTATTTCCAAACCACAGAAGTTCTGCAATACCTAAAGAATAAAGTACAAACTGGAAAACAAATTCAAACTGGAATGAGCTACTGAGACAAACCCCCACTAAAATTGGAAAGTACATCAGTCAGTGCAAAACAGACTTTCAAATGCTGACTCCAATTAAAATGGTGAGGAAGTAATACATTTCCCAGTTAAAATTACTTCACATTTATAGAGTACTACTTTCAACCCTTGATTCAAGAAGTCTTCCTTATGAAAAGTAGACACTTTGCACTACAGAAGGGGATGTGCTGGGCTGACAGACACCACTCACACTGTCACAGAATACAGTAACCGAGGAGTACTGTAACTCTGTAGAACAAGGCTGCTGTACTCAGCCATCACATCCTCTCACCACCTGAACAAAACTTTGCACAGCAACACTATGTATTACTACACAATTAGTTCAACCACACTGGCCAAAAAACACCTCATGGATCAGTTCTGGCCCTTAAGATAATATATCTGCTGCTATGACCGTTAAAAAGGCATGCTTGGACTTCTACACAGCCCCACAGCCCAGTGCCTCCTCCAGCACAACTTGGTGCTTCTGATCATGAATGAACACTTGTTTGTCCACATGACTCACCACAAAGGTGACAACAGTCTAGATGTGAGGTCTGAACTTAAATGGAAAGATGTACATTTCCTCAATTTTTTTCATTAAAGAAAAGAAAGAAATCCAAGTACTTTAAAGTATTTGTAATCATGAAAAAAAAGCTTAGCCACAGAGGTATAACATCACAGTATACCTATTTCTCTCTGCTTCTTTACATAGTACTACAAATGAGCAATAAACTTTATGACTTTGCTTAAAACTCATTATCACAAGCACACAAATCCACAATTCAAAGACTGACGTTTTCTTACATTACTGCAAAACTGCGGGTTTGGATCTTGACATTTGGAATTTATTTGTACTACTTAAAACTTCCTCCTCATTCCAGCATAACTTTCATTATAGCACTACTACAGAGTATTATATCCTACCTTCTCACTCTCTAAAAAAACCCACTAAATTCAATATAATAGTGTTACAAACAGGAGAAAAACAAATTAGTAACTCAAAACGGCATCAGAAAGCATTTGCTTTCTTTGCAACAACAGATATGGTGGTGAAATAGCCACCTTAAGAAGACACATCATTCTTTAACATTGTGAGACCTACAGCATCCATCAAAATTAAAAAATAGACTGTACATTCAGTTTAGGCAAAGTTATTATCTTCTAAGGACTTAAAAACAGCAAGAGCATATCAGTGCCATGTGTACATGTAGGATGCAATTAACACAGCATACTGCTGCAAAAAGTGTTTGGATGACCAAGGTGGGATATGCTTGTTTCTATGTAAAATACAAAGATTGTATCAGAAAATGACTACACATCTGTTAGAAAAGGCCTTGCCTACCTAATGTGCCATACATTTTCTTGTAATGCTGTAACTTCTGTTCACACTGAGTATTGTGCTAAGCGGTTACATAAAGACGTCATTTAAAGAGACAAACCAGAGGGACAAAAGGAAGTAATATTGCAATATACAGTTTTGCAAGATACTATCTTTACAGTTTCGTCACATTTCTTTCTATATTAAGTAGGGTGAAAGACTTGCTAGACAGGTGGCAGATTGTACAAGGAAGGTTTAAAAATCAGTACTAGTCAGACATTTGGACCACACTTATTAGAAAAACACTTTATGTCACATGGTTTGTATGTACATTTCTGCAGTACATACTGCAGCAAAGTACCATCACTGTCCATAGTGTACTTGCCACACCTAAAGCAAATGCCAATCAGGCACTTACCCATGGCCACAACACATCACTTGTTCGGAACCAGGCTGCTCTCTCCTTAATGTTGGCCACCATGGTCTGTGCATACTGATTGAGGTTAGTATCTGTAACAGGGAGACTCATGTTTGGATAAACACCATCTTTTGGTGGATCTGGGAAAGTTGCAAATCCATTCCAATAAAATCCTGACCTAAGTAGAAGCAGAAAGCAATAGGTTATAAACAGGATTTTTTCAATTGAGAAAAACACCAGCAAATGGTGCTGGTATAAAATGCAGACATACAGGGAATTAGTGCCAAAAAATCAGTTCATATTAATTGCTAGTATTTAGGTTTTAGTACTTTTTTGAGAGTGGAGGCAGGGGAAAGATTGCCCCGTTTTCTTTCAACACTGTGCAACTTTTCAAGTTCCTGCTGCTTGCTAGCACAGAACAAAGAAACCATAGGATGAACCAGAAAGTTTTGTAACAAAGAGGATGTTCCCCCAAGTAGGCTTCATTTACACAAAGTATTTTACTGGATAAGCCAATGAGCAAAATCAAGTTTTCGAAAGCTCTCAGATTTCTTAAAAAAACAAATGGAAAATTTTAATCCCTTTAGTTTATTCACAGATAATATACACAATCTCAGCTCAAAATAACGCTGAAAATCTCCCTACTGAGAGCTTCCTGGAGTTTTTAAATCTTAACTTCCAGACAGAGAAACTAGGCCCCAGCTCTGCTTTGGACATTATCTATTAAAAGCAATTTGTTTCACATTTTTATTCTAGATCTTTTGGATAAGGACTGACATTTTATACATATATACACATACACATTTATATATTTTATATATATATATATATGTATACATATATATACACATATATATGAAAACCGTACCTGTGTTCCAAGATTCCTGGCGCTAGAAAACATTACTTTTCAAGTCTGTCAATATTTTGAAGTATTTTTAATGCCTGTCAGTGGTAAGTGTCACTTTTGAGAATTCAATTGTTAGGTAGTGAGCAAACTTCGTTTATTATGGTGGGTAGCTGGGGGTGCTTAATAATCCTTACTCAGATCTAGAGTCTAGACATCTCCTTGACCTACCACGTCAGAAGACAGTAGTAGAATACTGTTGAAAGAAAACAGTCAAAGAAAATGCTTAAACCCCAACAACATAAACTCTCAGAAATGAACAGCATTTCTGCTTATTTGGGAAATCTTCACACCTGTTTGAAAAAGGTAATTGTGATGGAGTACAGTAACTGTACTGATCCATAACATGGGTGAAGATCTCCTCTCTTTCAGATAAGGAAGGAGAGCCCCGCCATACAAACTGAAGCTTCTGGAAAACAAAAAAGGTAAGAAACCATTACCCTTGATGACAAGCACAGAAAAACATCAATAACAACTGAAGACTTCAGAGTTCCCATCTTCCTTTCCACCGTTTGTAATACTCTTAAGTGCTTCTTCTTAAGAACATTCAGTGGTACCCCAGGTGAGGTGACACACTTTATACAGGAGGCTACAGCATTGCTTCTTTCCTGTTATAATTGTTGGAAAGGGAGTGGAGGCAGCACACTGCCAGCATTCTAAAATCCAGATGTAAGCCTGGCTTGTCACAGGCATCACATCTCACTTGTTTCAGTGGAAGACGAACAGCTATAAGCTAGGAGAGGTCCAGATGTAGTCTGATTGCACTGTAGTCAGTGGGACTCAATGTTTTATCAACTGAAACAGAGTTTTTACAGTTTTGGAAGCCTTTGGACTGTGAAGTGCCAGGAAAAAAAAATTACCAGGGCAAAGATAGTCAAACGCTCATAAGACTTTAGCAGAAAGGAAGTATTGCAATTCACTGCACAGAATAGTAGGTCCCGGCTTCACCAAATTCAACAGGAATTCTGTTATCTTCTACAGAGACACTTGAATTTTACCCAAAATTCATAAAAATCGCCTAATGCCCAGATAACAGTAGTGAAGGCCCCTTATTTTCACATAATGTAGTGAGTAAAACCAATGACAGATCAGGGTTCAACATTGTGATATGAAAAGCATTTACTGTGTATGGGACACTGTGTGAGAGAAAGCGCATGTGAAATAATAATTCAGCAAAACGGTGAATAGTTGCAACTCTAACTGACCCACTATTATTAATTTTACAGGTACAAATAAATGTTCCAAGTCTGACAACACCATGCCCAAAAATACACACTACATTTAAAAACATAAAAACTGACAGATCCAAGATCTCAGGGAAATCAAACTTATTTTAGATACCTCTGGTTCCAACACTCCTAATTCAATGCCCACTTAGACTTGCCCAACTGCCCACATTTTAAGTCTTCTTCAGGCTAGACTACATTTTATCGTTGACCAGAAGTCACGAAGACCTTACTTGACCCATGTAACAAAGACTGCATGTTTCACCATAACCACATGCAATAAGCATGTGACTTTTAGAGAAGAAATACCTGCATTTTCTTGCATAGATCTGAGAGATCTTTATCTTAATGTCATGGTTTAGACTAAGGCAAGTAGAGGCTGGCAACGGTTTAATTCCTAAGGGTATTTTTACCTTGTTTTTCTGCATGTCAGCCTTCAGATCATAATCAATCCGAGAAATAAGATGTGCATTAAAACCAGACAGAGCAAAAAGTGTTGGTGTTGTAGCTGAAGCTCCAAAAGGATCAACATGCCAAGAAAACTGAGGCCTGAACCCAAAGGTTTCATACAAAAATCCATGGCCTTCTGCAAAACAAAATTTGTTAATGTTAGGAATACTTTTAAAAGTTAATTTGATAAATTTAATAGGTATATAGTGTTACAGACAAGCACTTAGAGGACAGTTCTTTGTTGCCATTTTACAAAGCATTCAAAGTTTAAGGAATTTAAAGATTCACAGCAAAAAGTTTCACACTGACAATATTTATTTTGCTGTGTCTAGTATAACTCATCAACATTATAAAAGACGAATAGCAAAAAGGAATTATGAATAGAGGCAGGCCTGGGAAAAAGTACTTAGATACACATTAGGTTAAGGCTAATAGCCAGTTTGAAGTCTGTATGAAAACAACAAGCTGGGATTTAATTTATGTTTTCTCAAATCATAAAACCCATTCTCAGAAAATTTCAGTCTCATATCAATGACAAAGGGAGAGGGAAGGAAGCCACCCAGTAAACAAAACTGGTATCAATACAATCCTCAGTCATATAAAAACAAAAAAGCCAAAGGTTAATAGCAATCTTGGTACAAAATGTTATTTACAAGTAATGTTATTGATTTTGTATAGAAATGGGTTCTGAAAAAAAGAAACCCACAAAGTAGAAGGACTAGACAATACAATAAACTCAGAAAAAAAATCACTTAAATGAAAGTAAAACAACTAATGAAGCAGCAGATTTTATTTGGAACCCTATTATTTCAGACTAGAACCCTTATCATCAAAAAAACCCCCGAACCAAAGCAAACAAACCCCCCCCAAAACCAACACCCCCACAGCAACAAAAACCAAACCAATCAAACAAACAAAACCCACAAAAAAACCCCAAACTTGCAGATTCTAATTTCATAGTT
This sequence comes from Grallaria varia, assembly GCA_013396735.1. Classification (NCBI taxonomy): domain Eukaryota; kingdom Metazoa; phylum Chordata; class Aves; order Passeriformes; family Formicariidae; genus Grallaria; species Grallaria varia. Next base: position 49,695 of record VWZG01008889.1, read on the forward strand.
ACAGAATTGTTCTTGGAACTATGTGAAAACACAATCATATCTTTCCCCATTTTGGACTAGTTCCGGCCCCAGTTTTAGTATCACATTTGAATAAGTGAGGTTGCAAGGCCTCTTTTCAGTTCATCTTTCCCATGGCAAATGCCTTCTCTGGTGAAAAAACTCCCAATGTGTTTACTTTGACTCTTCTAATGGAAGCGCATTTGAAGCAGACTGCGCCAGGCTCTTACAAAACACAGCCGGCCGGACAGCCATGAGAAGACATGAAATGCAGACCCCAAACATCTGCACTGGCTCTGTCTTCTCAACTTGGAACTCCACACCATGCAAGGACACCTTTTTTGTTTGTATGTACTCAGAGCAGAGTGGTTCCACAAAAAATAAATGAGAATTTTAAAATACATTAATACTTTTCTTTCTGATGAATGAATTACTGAACTTGAATGTTCTTTTTTTAAAAAATATGTTTATACACCAAATGAAATATTAAATTAGAAATAATGTCTTTTTCAGGTACCTTGAATGAACAAGAAAGCCGTGTTTGCAGGTAACATAATGACTCTTCAGTCATTATTAGTATTTTCTTTGGGTAAGTTCTGGGTTTGGTGTTCTAAGCCCATAAAACAACCTTTAAACATGGGAGTCAGATGAGGAAAAAAAAAAAAAGTTTATCTCCTCTCCTCCTCTTGCCCAGAGTGTGATGTGGTGACTCACTGAGATACAGAAGCAGCTGCTAATCTTGTGCTCCTGATAAAGCAAGGAACAAGGCCAGCGGCGCTGCGCAGATTCAGAAAATAATAAAAGTGTTTTTCAGCCCTTTGCTCTCACATGTAGAAATCTGCCCAGAGTGTAGCCCTGAAACAGGCAGGGTTTATATCAGCCATGGCAGCTGGTGGTAATACATCGTCTCACTGCTACTCCCTCATGGCATGTTATAGACATCTGTAGCACAGGGGTGGTATGAGTTATCCTGTTTCTTTTTTCATTACCCAGACAAAACAATGTGCTAAAAGACTCTTTAAACCATCAGGTAGACAGGTGTAACATACAAATGACTGGATCATTAAAATTAAAATGGGATATAGTGCATCTCTTGGAAATACACACCCATTTCTAACAGAAGCTAATGATCATGACTACAAATGGGAGTTTCTTTATCAAGCAAGTCCTTCAACTTACTTCAGATGACCTCAGTGACATTCCATTACTCTCCCTCTGTAGAAAACTTTGTCCAAACAATACAACCTTCTCACACGCTGAATTGCTACCAGGTATTTTCTTACAGAGTGTTTCATACCATCAATTTCAGCATAACTATCTTCCCCAGAAGCTTAAGCTCTCAAACACACACATAAACACACAAAATGCCTCTGCTCCAAATGAGTTTATAACTAACAAGCCAGCTTTTGGTAACCCTTCTGCTTGCTACAGAACTGTCATGGTTTTCTTTTTTTTTTTTAAAAGCAAGGAATCTTATATAAACAGCCCCCCAGCAAGTAAAAAATATGAGATCTTTCATCAGTTCTAAAAGAGTAAGAAAATAATAGCAATTTCTGTGGTGGAAAAAAAATGAAAAACAAAACCTCCAAGGTCATAACAATGAAAATAAAAGTTAAATGCAAATACAATACCCGTCAACTGTAAAATCTGATCATCAATTAGTGTCACAGCTTCATCGTGCATCACTTGTCCTCCAATGACAAATTCCAGTCGTCCCTCCTGAAGCAACTGATGGACCTATAATATTGAAATTAAGACACGGAACATAAACATCATTTCAGTCTTATCCAGAAAGGCTGCAAATTCATTGCAGATCACAGCACATTACCCAGACACAACACTTGTCAAGACAGCATCCAGGACAAAAAGTGGGATAAAAGGATGTCTGTACTGAGTGATATCAAAAGGAGAATAAGGGGAGGAAAAAGCATACTAATGTGCCACACAGTGCACTGATTTATCCAGCTTACAGTGAAACCAGTTATCAGGCACAGAGGGTGCACTGCCAGGTATACACAGACCTTTTGGTGTTTCTCAGTAGGGCTGCTACTGTACTGTTTTATACTGTCTAAACACCAGATGTGTCCCCACACACTGCACTGGCAGCAGCCTACAATCCTGCCCCGAGGCAGCAAGAGCTGCAGGATTAAAACAGAAGATACTAGTGCTTCTCCCAAAGTCTTCCTCCTGCTGCATCCATCTTGGCTTAGGGAAGGTACTGGCTGGCTGGCTGAGGGAGCAATATGCAATCCCCTGCAAGCAGCAGTGGAACCTCAGGCAAGCAGCAGTATTCAGGCTTCCAGGGTTTCTTCCAGTCGGAGAACGAGATCTGTGGGACCCACGAGACAGTGTGTCATCACAAACAAATCTCTTCTACTCCGTATGCATCTATCTTGGCCTCGGTGCACAGACAAGTTACTCAACTTGTGACAGACAGAATGCTTTATGAAGAAATAGTTATTCCATGGGCTTGCCTGCCTGATAATCCCACTGCTAAACCTGCATTTCTGGTCTCTTTTTCCCAGTTTAAAAAACTGTCAATATATTATGACCTCTCCAACTTTGGATGGTATTTTTGCATGGATTGTTTTGGATTTTTGTTTTATTTCTGTTTCTTTTGTCTTTTCCAGTGTTTTTGTTCTGTTTTCTTCTTATTTCAGCTACTAGGAACAACAGGTATTCTGACAAGTATAAGTTTCAGCCAATGCTGGATGAAGTATGGAGTGGTGTTTGGAGGGAGAGAGGAAGGAGTAGTCTGTGTCCCTTACTAAAAGTCTTACAGAGTCTTCTTTTTTTATTATAGTTACTTCCCTACAAATTGAGAGTGTCTCAAACTTTCAAAAAAGTTCATATAAATATGCATTCTAATCCCCACCTTTTTTTTTTTTTTAATTTGTCATAGGATGCCAGTTCCAGAGCTATTATGTTTATTTCCCCAGGAACCTTCAGTGTCTGCTAAGAAAGGATGCCAGATTGTCAATTTTGATTACAATCATTTCTCTCTTTCACAATGTTGTGAAAACGCTTCAGGGCCCAGCATTCCTAAATTAGTTCCAGATGACTGTGGTGACTGATTAGCATGCTGGGAGAACAGATAACTGATATCTGGTGTCAGCACAGAACTGGCCCTGACCTACGTGAAAAGAATCTGTGATTAGTATTCCCCATTTGGATGGATGTCCAAAATGTCTGATCCAAACTGTGGGCCATGGAAACGTTTTTTAATCTAAGTTTTGTGGAACCACTGAGAGAGTGGAAACAAGAAAAATACTTCAAGTAATATAAGTAATATCTATTTCCCTTTCAAAAAAAAAAAGGTAAGAAAAACAGAATCTGTAGGAACAAGCACTTTTTCTGAATAGAACGGGGCAAAAGGAATGGGGAATTGAGGAAACAGGTACTGTAAGTACTATAAGCAGCAGGTTGCTATGGCATGAGAACACATCTGTGATCCTTGGGACAGTATTACAGACCTTACATCAACTCATGTCTACAAACTAGACAGAAGGGGCTACAGATCTTTGTTTTCCCCTAGTTAAAGCACCCAGACATCAAGCCAGGGTAAGGAGGAAGGAATGGTTTACACAATACTGTGGAAATAACATGTACTGAGAACTACAAGGTTCATATCTGGCTGAACAGTGCTGCACTACATTTCACTCCTACACATTCTCTTGTCTGAATTGCAAAACCAGGCCATACCTTTGCTTAGTTTTTAATGCTATTGTTCCAATGCAAAGCAGACACTTCAAAAGAAACTAGAATTAAATTCTGTGTTCCAAGTAAACCACTAAGTTAAAAAAAAAGGTAAAATTAAAACTAGAGTGCGTGTTCTACAGAAAATCATTAATGCTAGACAAAAAAAAAAAAAAAAAAAAAAAAAAAGGCAGGACAGTAACCAGAGTGACCTACTTTCAAGGACCAATATTTGCAACTAGTGAATGTTAAAGACACATCATTTATCTGTGAGCACCACAGCTCCTAAATTAGATATTCAATGTTAGACACATAGGTTTTAGAGGAATTTTTAAACATTTTAATTTTCAGAGAAGCAACTATAAAACAACTAGAGAACTGGCTATAAAATGCATGAAAGCAACAATATAAATAATTAGGCTTGGAAATTAAGGGCTGAAATCATGTAAGTACTAGTTTCACACTCAGGTCAAATGTGAAACATTTATTCTCTGGATTCCACATAATAGCAAGAATAGATATTAGAAACATGGGCCCTGACTTTACATTTCGGTTACAGCAGCGTAACATATTTGAAATAAGATCAACTTGCTTTAGAAAGTTAGCAGACTGTTCTGACCCTGCAGAAAGCAGTTTCTATGCTATTTTCTTCCCCATCTCAGGCTTACAGTAACAGTTTTCTAGTTTAAAAATCAAGACAAGAAAATTGTCCTGCAACAGGCGAGTATGGGTAAAGTGACCACATAAAACCAGCAAACTACCTAAACCCAGCAAAATCTCTCATGCAAAGGTCAGCTTCACATAGGCTGTAAGCTGTTATTTAAATACTGAACACTACAGAAGATTCAGAATTTAGTGAAGGACTATGCCAGAAAACCCAAAACCAGACAAGAGGTGTCTATTTTACACAATGCTTTAAACATCTCAAACTTCAAACAAACTGAAATGTAAAGTTCTACAAGTAACATGCCATTGTTGGCTGGACCCTGGTAACAAAACAGACCACAGAGTTCTGAGTAAGTTCCTATGGGAAGCTGCACCTGTATACTTTTTGGGTTTAGGATCCAAAACCAACACCTGCACTGCACTGCAACACATAACCAGCTTCTAGGCTACTAGCAAAAATCTTGGATTTCAGTATGTTTGTTCCATGCCAGAGGAAAACAAAAATGACAAAACTTCATGATGTCTTCACTAGTAAAAAACCACACTGCCACTGAACCCACAGTCACCTCTTTGCTGTAGTATCCTTGTTTACAAATGGCAGGTTTTTGAGCAGTACTTCACTGAAAAGAAAAAAGAGTTCTTTCTTGTGAGCAGTGTTAGGCTTCAGATGTTTTAACAGATACTGGTGCAGTGTCTTTCAGAATCACGTCTTATACTAGCCTGCCCCCACATAAGTAAGTCACTAGTGAAATAAGAACTGTAAAGTGTAAAAAGTCTTCAGTGCAAAGGTTACTACCTCCTACTGCTCTAATCTATAGCTGGGGCTTAACCTCTTGCAATTGCCTTTAGAATTAAGGTCCTTTCATATGAAGTACCAGATTCAGAGACAGCTTGCACAAGACCTGGGTAAAAAGCAAATGGTGAAGTACTTTGCCCCTGTTTGTCCCCTGAAAAGAGTGTGGATTCTCTGTTAGCAGAAAGCATGCCTCTAGTGCAATTTACCTGCTGCTTGTGTGTATCTGTGGCTACCACATCCCACCAGAGTCGAAAGAATTCCTGCTCCACTGCAATAAATTTGCGCTGTTTTCCTTTCATTAGCTCTTCTACAACAGTTGTGTAGACATTTGCTGCATAAGCGTGCATACTTTCCTGCAAAAGAAAAAGTAAATAATTTCTGTTTTACTGATATTAAAAGGGCTGTTTTAAACATTCATTGGGCTTGAAAAGAAAGACTGAAAACCTCAATTTGCTGCACACTTCCTTTGTACCTCAGAAAGACCGAGTTGTGATTACACACAGCCCTTCGGCCCTTCTGTTCCAAAATACATCCTCGTGACTGGGGACCTGACTAGATCATGGTGTAGCCTCTCTCAACATCACCAGACACTAGTACAACAAATTTCTTTTTTACATACTGGAAACAGCTTACCTGGTTCCTCATTGCTCACCTTAAGTCAATGTCATGAATGGTAAGAGTTTGCATCAACATAGTTAAAAACCCCATATGCACACTTTATTCTCCCATTCCTCCTCTTCTTTTGACGGCCTGAATTATCAGAATTACTTCTTCAGATCGAGTATGACTCTGTGCTGTGGGTGTGCACTGCCAGTACAATACAGTGACACATATACTGTAAATTATACAATTATGAAAAGTAACTCTTATTGTGCTTGATGTTTTAGGATAGACTAAAATCAAGGTGGTAAAGGAATCTTAGAATGAGTTTGACTGTTGATGCAGAAACACCCAGTGTGAGATTTTGTGCATCTACCCTATATCCCTCCTAAAGACACCTCTATTCTAGAACAAGGCCTATGGACTTTTGTTGGAATCCAAATGTGACAGCTGTATCCATTAAATAATCTATCACACTGTTATATTCTATGATAGGGTATCAAATTAACAACACCAAGTTAATTTTGAAGTCCTGCATACAAAGATACTTTATGTACACTTACCTCACCCGGAACAACCTCTGCTGACCAGACACAGTCTTCCACCTTTTACTTAATTTCTAAGTGACAACAGCCAAAATCCTAGGATTTCCTGAAACATCTGTCTTTTCTTGTAACAAAGTAATCCGCATGTTATAACACAGTTATTTTATACTAACCATAACACTTTTCTACATAAACTACTAGCATTTAAGAACACACACCACAATACTTATGTCCTGAAGTGATTGACACACTGAGCTCACCCCTCTAAAAACTAATGGGTATGTAAGTAAAACATGAATCCATAGCTAAAATTTAGGGAAATTGCCTACACAAAAATCACTCTTTGAAATAAGAGGGAGATGAAGTAACCCAAATCAGAAATGAACTTTTCCTAACCCCTTGCTTTCCATAATAGAAATTCAGCCATCTCTGTAAAAATACTCATGGCATTAGAAAAAGGAAAACATTTGAGTGTAGGAGGAATGGCTTAAAATATTGTTGTGCTTATCTAAATAATTACTCCCTCAACGATTTCTTCATTGGTTTGTAACGGTTTTTTAAACTCAAGATTATGATACAATGTGAAGTTTGAACTAAGGATTAGCAATACTCAAACACAACACACTCAAATGATTGCTAATGGATTTTCATTTTTCACTGGCAATTGGCTACGAACAACATGTCCTAAAAGCCAAGTATATGTACAATGATTACACCATTAGGCTCAATTTTAGTTCTTAGCAGTTGAGTGGAGTACACTAGATTTTAAGAGCTGAACAAGGACTTTCCAAACTGAATAAAATACCAAAATATTCTGTGTGGTAATTTCCTGAAACTATTTTCTTGAGGCATTTCAGAGATTAAAGCAAATCAGCCTTTACTATGACTCAAACTACACTGGAACTAAGCAGTAAAATGTTACCCAGTCCCACAAAGTTTATAAATTCCAGTTTTTAGGATGGGAACTGAAAATAATTGTTCCCACAAACCAGGATACTGGCAAGCAACAATAAAAATTTTCTTTCCACTTCACATCCCTCTATTAGCTAACGATATACTCTGAAAACATTTGCAGTGACCCAGATTTTACTTATTTAAATACATGCCATGATGCAAAAATTGTTTTGTACTGCATTCTAGACAATGGTGAGGCATCTTTCACGCATAGGGTTATGACCCATCAATGAGTTGCCACATCTCATGTAAGTTATGGCACCACTATTAAAGAATTTCAATAGCTAGCTTTCTTTGAGATGAAAATAAAGTTTATTATGCATCCAGTTCTGGAATTCTCCATCGATACTATAATTTTCAGCACACAGTGAGGATTGCTGTTCTGATATAAATAAAATCCTTATTTTTCACACTATAAATGGAGAAATGAAACACTAAAAAAGCAGTCATAATAACTAAGCAAACCAATTCCACTAAACAGGCTAGAGTCACATTAGTATTCCAGAGTTACCTTCAAATTTCACTTTAATACAGAAGCATTTGAAATGATCCACAGGTAACTTCTGGGGGGTTTGACTACAGGAATTGCTGATGCTTGTGATTTAACAGCAGAGGAACTGAGTCTTCAAGCAACTGTATCTTGTCAAGTAATAATTAAAAAAAAAAAAAAGGAAAAAGAAAAATATACATGTTTCATTTCTCCAGATCTTTGACCACTAACAATTATGCAATTTCTGAGTAGGAGCTTGAAATACTAAATGAGAAATTCCCTAATCTTTCCTACAAAGGGGAGACAAAATACAAGCACAGCAGAGATTCCTGGGTGAGCCATCAGCTCTTTTTTCACGAGTCAGGCCTCTTGCCATTTCACAATAGGGAGTGAAGCATCCACAGCACCTCGCACATAAACGAAAGAAATTCATACTAATGAGGAAGGATTCAGTATTCAGGATTTTGACTAACAAATACCAAAGGTATCAACACCCCACCTGATTCACTTTGCTGTGCATCTGATGTACTTAGCAAAAATGAGTTCGCCACTACACTTGGGTGGCGCCAGGCTCCAACCCCACCTCGCCATCGAGCACCTGGGATCCTGCTCTCCTAAGGAAAAGCAGAAAGTTTTCCTGGGGTTTTGGCTTAGTAATAAGATAAACATAAGCACCGTGAAAAACTGCCACGTTATCAAAGCACCGTCAGACAGACTGGAGATTTTCCTTAAAAAACATGTTTAAAAATCCATCAGGATTCTGCGGGACGCAGGCACAGGCAAACCCACAACTCAAGGGCACGGCTGCTGGACAAACCATGCCGCCTGCGAGCGGGGATCCCGAAACCCCAGCGGAGGGAGGAGGCTCCGGGCTCAGCCCGCGGCGCGGGCCGCGCCTTACCCGGCCCTGCGCGTCCCTCGGCGGGCGGCTCTGCCCGGGCCGGGCAGCGCCCGCAGCCCGCACCACACGGGAGGCTCAGCCCCCGCCGCAGCCCCAGCAGTCCCCCCCTCAGCCCGCGGCGCGGCCCGGCCGACCTGCACGGTGTACACCCATCCGACGTCCATGTGGCTGTGGGGCACCACGAAGGCGCGCAGCTCCGCGCGGCCGGCGGGCAGCAGGGCGGGCAGGGCGAGCAGCAGGGCCGGCAGCAGCGGCAGCAGCTGCTGCGGGGCCCGCAGCGCGGCCATGGCGGCGATGCTGCTCCCGCCGCACTTCCGCGAGCCGCCGCACCGCCCCCCGCGCACAGACACAGAAATAAATAAATGGGTACCTAAAAAAAAGCACGGGGCGGGAGTTCGCCTTCAGAGCTCCGGGCTCGGAGGCGGGCCGGTGCCACCGCGGCCCCCGGGCGGCACTCGCTGGTAACTCCGGGGTTGTTTTTCTGAGCGCTGGGCTGCGCAGGGAGAGGCCGAGTTCTGCATCTTGCACATCTATCCATCCATACCTTTTTTTTTTTTTTCCCCGCTAGAAAATTCCTCAGAATTGAGCTCAAGTTCTTTATTTTATGGTATAATAGTTCATTACTGTTTACTGCCTGCGTTTTGTAAGTTGTAGCAGGATTATATTTTATGTGGTTGTGACCTTCTGACCCCATTTAAATTGGTTTTGTCACTTGTTTTATCGCTGCTAGCAACAGGTGGACCCTGTGCTGAGAACTGAAAAGGTAGACCCTTCTCTGTGTGAGGAAAAAAAATGCAAACAAAAATTAAAAAGTCTTATTTTATAACGTAGCCCAGTCTCCTCAGAAGTTTTCTCTGCAGTTGCACCAGTTTCTGCCCACTAAATCATTGCAATATTGAGAGTCAAAATAGATTAAACTATTTTTTAAAACTTTGATTCTTTAAAATACACTATGGTATAAATCAACTACCATGCTTAACTTTTGGTTTGAGTAAATTACATGCTTTTAACAACCTTACAATGCTGAAATGACAAAAATATCATACCAAACTCTTAGTTCACTTCCACCAGTGCAAAAGTAAAGGGCACCAGATGAAGGAGGGTAACTGCTCCCACCTTCAAGTTTGTCTGTGGATTTAGCATTACTGGATTCCAATCCTAGTTAAACCAGTCATCTCTTTAGGACTGAAACAATCACAAATAGCTTAAGTGTCCATCTATAGACTTGTACTGATGAAAGTACAATATTAATTCATACTGGACCAGCTGGCACTTGGGTGCAAATTAGCCTCTCTCAATATTCAAGATACCTGCAGAAACTGATCCCACACTGTAAATGCAATTTGTATCAATCCTCTCATTTTACAAAGAGAAAAACCACGTGCTGTATTACATTTCAAACTCAGTGATTTTTTGAACATATAAAGTCTGTAAATGATTGAAGTCCAGAATGAAAAGTGCTGTGTAAAAGTCATATTGAGTCATATTGAGTTGAACAGCATAAAATTACCACATTTCATAAAAATTAAATCTAATATGAATGGATTAATCCAGCAAAGGGCCTTTGATCGCTAATTAATATGGGAAAGCAGAGTTTTCTGCAAAAAGAAGAGACTAACACTGGAATGCTAAGATTAATTTTATTAGTGATAATTCCTTGTCATGAAGAGCAATCAAGGTCCACAGGTAATTTTTAGAGGAAGTTAGTATCACTGTAAGCAGCTGGATGAAGCTTTACTTTAACACAACTCTCTCTCTGATACCTTCCCCCCACCCCCCATACTGTTGGCTTAAACTGTTTCACTTCCAAGAATGCTAGTGCACATCCAGCAAACATATGGCTTGGGGATATATATAGACACACTGTCTAAATGAACTCTGTTCTTTACCTCAGAAGGCTTTATGGTCTTTGTAATTTAGGTGAAGTTCCCAGGAAAGCTTAAGTGTTAGTGTTTTGCTTTGTTTCTAAAATAGCTGAACATATTTGCAGAATGTTACTCCCATTTAAAACCTATTTCCTTCAGAAACTGTAATTGTCCTACTTTTACAAAGGCCACAGTGTGACAGTCTTGGATGCAGTGGAGAAAAGAATGTAAATATCTGAACAGAATACTTTTATGAGGAAAAAATTAATCAAACCGCTCACAGTTTACATACCTAAAGATATCAGGAGGGTCTCCTGCTGCAAAAAGGGATGCATGTAGCAAATGTCACTGCACAGATCCCTTAGGGATTACTTGATAAGAGGTTTGCTTTCTTACTGACCTCTCAGGGGTGCTGTAAAGAGTTTGCGGATCCATATGGGCTCACAGGCCAGATGAAAATGTAGGTACGTGAAGTAGAATTTATCCCAAAAATAATTCTTCCTTGCCATTTGCATACCATTTCACAAACAGCAAAAGCTAGATGGAGCCAGCATAACTGTGCCATGACAGTTATGCCTGTATTGATACTTTATCCTCTTGTTGGCTCCTGATCTCATAGTATGGCTTGATTACAGTAGTCTTGTATTCTTTCTTATGCTTTTCTCATTTGCCTTTACAGACTGTGTTTGCTCTCTTTGACACGTGCTGTGCTATGTGAGCCTCTGACACTGTCACCTCAAAAAGACAGAAGAGGTAGGCAGGATCCTGCTAACTACAAGCTAAGCAGTCGTAGCTGTCTTAAATTAAGTATCAAGAAAGTCACCTGCTGAACAGATTAATGTAGCTTTACATTTCCCTCCTGTCAAGTTTTTGGTGTGGATATCTGTAAGAATAAAGGTGCTTATTAACATATATTAACTGTAGCTATTTCGGGGTTTTAAAATTTGCCATTCCCCTAACCATTTCCCAGTGGAGGAAAAGATCACCACACAGAGCACTTGAGATTACTTGGTAACAATATTGCTTTCTTACCAACCTCTCAGGAATGCTGTAAAGATAGTTTGTGGAGTCACAGGTGCTCGCAGTACAGGTGAAAACCACTGTCCAGCCTGGCAGTGATTTCAGTGTGTATAAACCCCGACAATTCACATGGCATTTGTAGCCTTTATCCCTAAGATAGCCCACACGGCGTGGCGAGGCGGGAGCAGCAGCACTGCTGCCAGCACAGGTGCCCACGCACCAGGGGCAGCCTGGCGGGCGCGGGGGCGCGTCCCGGTGCGCCAGGAGTCCGGACGCGCATCCCAGGGGATACACATCCCAGGGGATACACA
>VWZG01008889.1:61543-115832 GCA_013396735.1 Grallaria varia
TGTCCGTGCTCGCCCCGGGCAGTGCCGGATCCCCGCGGAGCCGGGTCCGCACACCTGTTGGGGCCGCGGCGGGGCCAGCGCTGCGGGTCCTGGCGAGGCTGCGCCGCCTCCCCGGGAGCTCCGGGCGGAGCCTTCCCTCCTTCCCGACCTCCCTCCCCCGGCTCCCGGAGCGCCCCGAGGCAGCGCCGGCTGCCTGCGCCCGCTCCGCTGGGAGGAGGAGGAGGAGGAGGAGGAGGAGGCGCCTCGAGCCGCGGGTGCTGGGAGCGAAGCAAATTGCAGTTCAGAGCGGTGGGCGCCTTCAGGAGGGTAACACCCATGTCCCACAAGCAGGGTATCTGGAAACGCGCTCCCTCCCTCGGCACTGTCCTCCCTCATCCCTCCGTCCCCTCCTCAGCCCCCTCCATCTCTCCTCCCCGCTCCTTGCCTCTCCCTCCCTTCTCCCGCCTTCCCTTCTCCCGTCCCCAGCCCGGTCCCCGGCGGTGCCCCGACTGACTGTGCCTTTCCTCCTGCCCAGCCGGCGGCCCCGCGGGCGAGAGCGCGGCGGAGTGGTGCCTCTACCAGCTCAATGGAGCGCCCGAGTTGGAGGTGTCTGACGGTGAGTGCCGCGCTCCCCTCGCCCGCCGTCCCGGCCCGTGTGGGGAAAGGGGGCTCGCTGAGGGGAGAGGCGCCGTGGCAGCCCCGGGCTGTGGGGCGGCCAAGGTGTGTGCCCAGCACTGGAGGTGAGCTGGGCAGGCACACAGCCGTGGTTCGCGTGTGCCAGGCCTTGTGGAAGTGCCTTGGCTGGGTTTGTTTTCTCTCTTTTTCTGAGGGTGGGGAGTAGTGTTTCGCATCTGGCGGCCTAGATGGCATCGGCCCCCTTGGCCTTGGCGTCGGTGGGTGCTGGTGCGAGGTGGGCTGTGTAGAGCCTGCCGTGAGGTTTGCCGGCCTTTTCTCACCCGCTTAACTTTGAAGAAAGGGGAAAACTGAAAAGTTTTATGTTTTAATATTCTGTGATCAGAAAAAGCACAGTCTTTGGTTGCCAGGGAAGAAAGTTTCCCCGCTGTTTTTGAACTATGTATGGTTTTGAAGATGCAGACCGTTTAGTCTCAGGTGTGAACCTGTGTATTTTCCATGGTGCCAGATGTGTAATATGCAGTGCTGTGAACATCTTTCCGTGTCTGCTTTCAGTAAGTTGAACTAAAACCTCATCTCGCTGTTTTTGGTCTGCTGGTGCTATGTATTCCTGAGAAGAGTGTGTTTGCTGGTTGTAAGGGTTTAAAATGCATCAGAAGTTTGGCTGGACTGAAAAACTTTCTAGTACTGAGGACAGTGACACACCATAATAGGCTGGCTTCATGTTCAACATTAGGGAAAGCTTTTCAACAGTGAAGCACTGGAATATATGAGGTGGGTAGACAATGAAATCCCACTCGCTTCAGATATTTAAGGTTTGTTTCACCAACATATATTGAAGTGAAAAAGCTACAGACCTTGCACTCAGGCAGGTAGAAAGACTAGCTGTTTGGGGTCTCTTTTAACTTTTTATCTGTGACTTTGGGATGTGAGGTTCTGTGTTATATCTTGTGTTTTGCTGTTTTGAGAAGTGATTTAAACCCCAGTGTACTAATAATAAGCTATGGCTTGAGCAAGGCTTTTAACTAAGATTTTCCTCACAATTATTCTGTGGTGATTTATATTTCAAGGTGTACTTAACAGTGTGTGTAATTACACACACTTGCATGCTAAAGCATTTCTCAAAAGATGTTGTGATTTTGTGCCTACATGACTTTTTTTTTGTTTTGTGAAACTGCATACCAAACCAGATGTGATGACGGTAGATGGGGGTGGAAATTACATCCGTGTGAGGGAGTGTAATGAGTGAGTGACAGCAATTTTTAGGCATCACAGAATACTGAAAACAAGATTTAGGTTGGCATTTACTTTCATTTAAAGATCTGAAGGAGTAGAATATGCTTCTTAATCTCGTTTGTCTGGGTAAATACCAGTGTTTCACCATTGCTTTGAGAGGATAATGTTTTCTTCTCAACAGTTGCTTTATTCCTTTGATTTATTGGGTCATCTTTTATCACAAGGCATAATTTTTTTAATTACTTAACTAGCCCTAACTTCAGTTCTCTTTAACTCTGTCAATTTTTGAATTCCCAATTTTTTTCCATGACTTAAATGTAAATATTACGTGTTTTCTCTTTACTCAGCATTCAGAGAACAGGAAACTGAGGCAGTGTAATTTGATCACACAAACTATAAAATCAAAGTCATCTGCAGGTAGTAAATCCTATTTAATAGGATTATATATAAATATGACATGTATTTTCCAGAATACATGTGGTTCATTAAATGCTACTGATATCTGGAAGTGCATACAGCAATGTAATCAACACACTTTGCAGAAGTGAAAAACAGCGTTTCAAAGAAAGGTCCATGGTGGCAGGTGACTTGATGTCTTTTGCATGCCAGTGTTTTTGGATAAAATCCAAACCTTTTCCTTTGCTGAAGTTTGCCGTGATAATACCTTAAATTACATAGAGCCAAACAGTTGATTGTCCCTATGACTTCCAATGCAGACTTTTTTTGTCTGTCATTATCCCAGTTCTTTTTACTTTTCAGAAAGGTCATTGTAATTGTAGCTGCATTGTTTGGGATCACCTAACTGAAGGACAGAAACTAGTTAATCCGTATTAAGTATTATTTGGTTGTTTATATATCTAGATAGATATCTGTCTAGATAAACTTTCACATATTAATGTTCTAAGTTCAGTGAGTCTTCTGAGCATCTCTTGCTGAATTTGCTATTGACTGCATGCAATGACCTTGTGGTACTCTGTCAATAAGACTTCAGAATTGTGTTCTGCAACATTTCTGTCTTAGCCTAGGAAAGAAAATTTTTCTTTTTCCAAAAATAGATGTGTTAGATGAAAAACATTAATTTACATAACAGAAAAGCAAAATTGCATATTTCAAATGTGAGGGAAAATAGAGCCTAGTAAGTAAAATATCACAATCAAAGCCAAGATAATAATGTTTGATTTAGTCTTGCTGCATTGAAATAAAATCGTATTTCAAATATTGCTACTTCTATAATTAACGTCTAAGTGCAAAATATATTTTATTCATGCTAAAGATCTCAAAGCACTTTGCTCACTTTAAGTGCAGCCTCACAAAAGCTGTATGAAGAACAATATCAAGAATATCCATTTACAGGCTAGAAGAATGAAATATAAGAATTAAGGATGTGATTTTTATAGAAGCTGAATGTCAACTATTAAGCAGATGGTACCTTGGCACTTCTGAGAAGTCAAATCTTTTGCTGTTTGCCCAAATGATCTAGTGGATTGTTAACAGGACTGCTTATTCCAGACCCTTGGCTTTAAGTTCCAAATCACATTAACTTCTTTCAAACTTTGTGTAAGTTAAAGCATGTTTGAAAGATTTTATGCTGTGAATTCTAAGCCGGTATTATGTTATTCTAGATAGCATTATGTTCAGTAATGATTATATGGTTAATGAAAAGATTGCGTTAAAAATAACATTTTTAGTTTTTGGTCTTAAAATAATCTCATCAAGGACTTGAGATTGGTTTACAGTGTAAATTTTCTTTTCATCCAGTTTGTGACTTTATGGTCTTGAGTGGTTGAAGGCTCTCTTGGCATCAGTTGCCTTAGGAACTGTGACGTGAACCTTGCTGTTCACCTACCTTATGCTGCTCTGTTGTTTTATTTCTGATTAATTTGAAGAGGGATTTATTGAGATGATAAGATTGGTAATACACTGTTTTGTTGTAAAAGTACATTTGAACAATGTACACTCTTAAGGAACTAGAAGACTTGTGAACTGATTGATATGAATTTAATCACCGTCACGTTTATCTCTGATAGCTTTTTGTTTACTGTAGTTTTCAATCAAAGACAGTAAATCTGGATTTGGTTCAACATTGTCTTTTCCATTTCACAAATTCCATAGAAAGCAATGTGATTGCACAAGCTTACAGCTGAAGTAATGTCCTTGTTAGTCATGCCTTCATTAGTAAGCTCTAATTAAATAGGAAATCTCCATCTGTAGATGCTTCTGCATCCCAGTCCTTTTGCAGCTGAACCAAACAATTGATTTTTCCTTGGTCTTTTAAAAAAGGCACAATAGCAGCTCTTTTCTTAACACTTGACATTTTGCCACCATTTCTTTTGAAGGATGATCACTGTGAATGGGTGTTGTATTTCCATGCCATCTTAGTTGGACAATGTGCTTTGCAGTTCTGGGCTTCCAGTTGTCTGGTTTGGAGTGTAGTGTACTGAACAGTGCCTCTTCTGCAGCCCACAATTCTGTGTTTATTCAAGGGAAACCAAAATGCTTGGGAGGGGGTTATATACCTCTTGTCTCACCCCAGTGTACGTTGAGGACGCTGCCAGCTTGCGTACAGCACTGTAAGATGTGCCACAGGGCTCACTCTGTATATCACCCTGATACACCCTCTGATGCCATGTGTGTGGATAATATCATTATTCTAGTCCTATTTCATAAACTCCTGTTTATATATTCAGCAATTCCCTGTATTTCATCCCTGCTTTATTTTGCAGTCACTTGTGTTGGTGTTTGGTTGATTTACTATCGCTAAGGCCTGAGAGCTGCTGCAGCACAGGGAAAGGGTTTTCGTCCGTAAAGTCTTATCATCATGCTTTGCTCCCATTATAATATTGTATGCAGCTGTGTAAGACCAGGCCCAGTAAATGACTCATTGGAAGAAATTGTGTGTATTTGATTATACTCCTATTTGTTGCTGCTTAATCTGGCATTGTTTCAATATGTAAAGTTCAGCATCATAGACGAAGAGGAAAGGGTAAGGTATATTGAAATTATTATAAGATAGCTTTATTTCTATCTACAGTAGTCCATTTTATGATGTCTTTATCTATTGTTTATGGAGTCTTCATTTATACGTGGCAGGGGTTTTGCAAGAATCTTTAATTCACATATTTCTGTGCGGTCAAGCCCTGTGTCCAGATCATTGATGAAGTTATTAAACAGGACTGGCCCCAGTACTGAGCCCTGGGGACGCCACTGGTGACCGACCACCACCCGGATTTGACTCCATTTACAACCATTCTCTGGGCCCGGAGATCTGACTTTTTACCCAGAGAAGAGTGCACCTGTCCAAGCCATGAGCAGCCAAGAGAATGTGGGGGAAAGTGGTGTCAAATGCTTTACTGAAGTCCAGATAGACACATCCACAGCCTTTCCCTCATCTGCTAAGTGGGTCACCTGGTCATAAAAGAGGATCAGGTCAGTAAGGGAGGGCCTGCCTTTCCTAATTTCGTACTGTCCGGTTGTCCTGTATGTTCTGCATGGTGTCACTCAAGATGATCTGTTCATTTCCTTCTCCAACACTGAGATCACACTGACAGGTTTGTAGCTCCCTAAATACTCCTTCTGGCTCTTCCTGTAGATGGGCATTATATTGGCCAACCTCCAGACAACTGGGATCCCTCTGGTTAGCCAGGGCTGCTGGTAAATGATGGAGTGTCTCAGTGAACTCTTTGGCCAGCTCCCTCACGTGGATCACGTCCAGTCCCATAGACATGTGAGTGTCTAAGTGGCTCAGCAGGTCACTAGCTATTTCCTCTGCATTGCAGGGGATTTATTCTGCTCCCAGTTCCTGTCTACCTGCTCAGAGGGCTGGTTGCCTTGAGGATAACTAGTGTTTCTGTTGGAGAGTGATGCACAGGCAGCAGTAAATACCTCAGCCTTTTCCTCATTCATGGTGACAATGTTCCCCTCTCCCTCCCCTGCCCCACATCAAATAAAGGATGGGGATTTTCCTTGGCACTTGATTTGTTGTTAATGTATTTATAAAACCAGTTATTACCTTTCACAGCATTGGCCAGATTGAGTTCTAGTTGAGCCTTTCTAATTTTCTCTCTACATGACCTTATGACATCCTTGTACTTCCTGAGTTCCCTGCCCCTTCTTCCAAAGGTCATAAACTCCCTGTGTTTTCTCGGAATTTCAGTGAAAGATAGGGCTCTCAGTTCAGCCAGGCCAGTCTTCTTCCCCACTGGCTTGTGTTTCAGCACATAGGAACAGCCTGCTCTGTCACCTTTAAAATTTCCTTCTTGGTGTATGGCCATCCTTCCTGAACCCCTTTATTATAAAGGCTTGTTTCCCAAGGGACTCTGAACCAGTGTCAAAGAGGCCAAAGTCTGCCCTCTGGGATCCAAGGTAGAGGTTTTGTTGACCCCGTTCCTTACTTCACCGAGAATCAAAAACTCATTTTGCGGTCGTTATGCCCAAGGCAGCCTCTGACCACCACATCGCCCACCAACCCTTCTCTGCTTGTAATCAGAGGACCAGGCACCACCTTCCAGTCTTCCCCTTTATTACATACTCAGTTTTCTCGCTTCTATTGGTTTCCTCAGTGTTGGTTTTAGTTTCCCTTTGTCCTGTGTGACTCTTCTCTCTGAAAAAGGTGTTTGTGGGGGGCCTCTGTCCAGTGACTGATGCAGAGTTTGGCTATGTCAGTGAAAGTCTACCATTTGAAGCGGGTGCCTGCGCAGCAAATCTTAGCTCTCTTCTCCCTGCCTCCCTCTCTGTCTCCCTCTGTGTCTCTCTTCATCACTCCCTCACTATTTCAAGGTCTACAGGGCTTACCGTTTTATATGATCCTTTCAGTTCCATCCAGATAACTCCTGAAAATTTTGGTACTATCCATAATTTCCTTGGGTCTTTCAGTTGGCCACATCCTTCAAGAGCCACTTGGTATACTTACCATGAAAGATGAAATCACTGTGTATGCCCGATTGTGCAATTATTAGCAAGTCAAAAATCTTTCTTTCAAATTACCTAGTCCAGAATTTTACAGGGACATCTTTTATGCCCTCTTTCACATTAAATATGCAATAATTTAATTGAGGTAATAATTTTATCAATAATTATGCTGACAAAGTAAACAGTGATTTCATTTGGGCCCTACATTTGCCATTTAGACTAATTTTTAATCTAAGTTAAATATTCAGTGATGGACAATTTATAGAGTATTGCCTGTGGTTCCAAGCTGAGATACAGAAAAATCACCGGGTCTTCACAAAGCCTCCTCTTCCATTGTAGGCCAAGTCAGAAAGCCAGGGTTCCTCTAAGGGGCTGGGTTTTGCATGGGGATAGAGAGTACTCATTTTTTGATCTTTCTAGTTTGTAAATGTTTGCAGAAATTGCCTAGTCTGTCGTGGAGAATGTCTGAACAGCTGATGCACAGAGAAGTTTTTTCTCCTGTGCAGGTTTTTTTTTCCTGTATGAACTTTTCAGAGCTGAAAGAAATTTCTAGGAGGTAAGATTCTTTTAAGAATTGCAACCCAGAAGCTTATCTTCTGCATATATGAATTCAGAAGTCATACTGCAGGCTACATAGGGAGGAAAGTGACTTATTTTTAGTTTTCTTATTAGTCAGTTATTTTCTGTATAATGCAGTAAAATGCATTTTTTTCAGTAAAATGATGAGAGATTTAAAACAGAAGTCAGAATTTTTTGTTTTGCATGTTTGTACTGCTTGATGAAAAAATTCCAAAATGATTTCAAACTATTCAGGTATTTCAACTACCTTTCTCTCATAGTATTCTACTCAGATATAAACTTATTCAAAAGAATGGGCAGTAGCTCACGTCTCTGTAAGTCTCTGTGTGGTCACCTAAGGGTGTATGACAAGACCCCCCAAATAGTGAAAGGTGTTACTGACCAAATTCTGCATCTTGCCATTTGAGTTGAATTGTCAGGATTTGGTGATCCAGAAGAGGGAGCTGCCACATAAATTCTGTTCAACTTAACAAAGTCTTTAAAACCCTGCATGGATTTTTTTAATGTGTTTTTTCTTTTCTTTTTTTAAAGACTGACTCCAGAGAGTTAATGTGCAGCTTGTTTGGTCACTCAGTTTGTAGTTTTCTGATTTCTAAGAGCGCTGTTAGAGACTTAGTTCTTTAATTTCCTTCAGTTTTTGGTATTGGCTCAGTGTGTGTCTTTAAACACTGTTTAAATACCACCCTAAAATCTTTGATTGATATGATGAATGCAGTCCCTTTTACTGAACCTTCTGAGTCTTTTTAAACATAGATGTTTGAGTAGCATGCTGTGGATGTTTAATAGATGTTTTCTGTAGCATGCAGGAAGAACTTTGTGGTGGCTGGCCTTCCTCAGTGCAGGTCCAGGTGGCTTCTGGGCCACTGTACTAGTTTCTCTGTGTAAGAGGTGGTTCTTCTGTCACAGTGAGCACATGAAGCTAGTATTTTAAAAATAGCAATATATATGTAAAATGGCAAAACTAATGTGCACATTACAATGTGCTTTTCAATGTGCCCTCTCTGTTTTTTTGTTCTCCTTAGCACTGCAGTGCATGTTATAGTGGGCCAATATATCATTTTGTGGGCTGTAAAAGTAAAGAACCGTGAAGTACTGGGAGAAGGCATTAAAACATGTACTTATTAAGATTTGTTCTGATGGTGAGGAAGGAGACCAAACTTCTCTGAGTGTGTTTTAAATTTACCTAGGTTCTGGTATTTATTGTTTGGTGGAACCCTAGGTTGCTACCTGCTCTAATGATACATCTTTAAAAGCTATCATACTTCCAGGTTCATGGTTGGTCATTTTGTGTTATCAACTGATGCAGTGATGTGACTTTGTTTCCTGAGGTAATGCGAATACTGAGAAACAGGTGAGTCTTTTTTTTTTTTAACTGAAGAAAATATTCCCTGGTTTTTGTCATTAAAAGTTAAAGACGATACTTGGTATTAGGAAGGTTGTATTTGTTTTTCAGCAAGAAGAGTGAATACAGCACTGTTCTGCTTATATGTTTGTGGTTGTTCACCTTACGTGTTTTGTGCAAATTTTGAGGTGCTGGAACTTGTCCTAAGAAGGGCAGTGGGAGTTCTAGAGCACTCGTCTTAGAGATTGACTGAGGTATATTTGGCAGAGCTGGCTTATCAGTGGGACTGGATGATCTTAAGGGTCTTTTTCAACCTAAACTGTTCTATGAGTCTATGGTTCTTTTTCTGGTAATACAGGATAGTAAAAGTCCTTGGAGTACCACTGAAGGGTGAGAATGAAGCATTTAATTTGTTTTTGTCATTCAATACTGCCACATGTGGTACTATCCTGCTATTGACTTACTTCCTATTTCCAGTTAGTAAATCTATAAATAGGATTGCTTTCATAGAAAGTACCACTGGATTCCATTCACACCTGTATGTGGTATCATCAGTTGACCTTCAGGTTACATATGCAAACTGCTCTATTAGACCATTTAGACATTCCTTTAAGAAGTTGTGTACATCATTGAAATATCTGAAGGTGGCAACGTGAAGAACTCTGTGGCTTATTTTGAGTTATTTTGTAAAACAGTTCTGAAATTTCTTTATTTTTTGCATGCTCAAGTATACATGTACATGCACACACATTCACTCACACATTTTTTCTTACGTATGTGCAAGGTTTGTATAAAAACCAAAGAAAATTAAATGAGATCAATGTAGACATGTTCACCTTTTTCTTCCTCTAGGACATTTCAGAATAAGTACATAAATTGTGGTTTTATGTGCATAGTATTTTGCACATGGCTATTATATGTCAAAGATATAATATTTAAAAATATTCATATGTTCTTAAAACTGATGACCTATTTGTATGTTTTTAAGTCTTCATCAAATACAATTTCTTTCCAGAAAGCATACGTTCCCCAGATGTTCTGGCTATGTTTATTTACAAGCACATTTTATAGCGGCTCATGTCACAGTGAATAGAGTTGACAGTTGGGCTGATTGGAGGAATATGCAAAATGTTAACCTCATAAATCTTTCTCCACCTATTGTATTATGCAATTTTTACAAAATACGCATTAGTGTGGTGCTAGGGACAGTTCCATTATTTCAGTTGGAACCATTTTGGTATTTCAGTTAGCAATGATGTACTCAATTCAGAGACAATTATGTCTAGACACTAACAGGAGCTGTTGATTTGACATTCTGTTCATACAGAGGGCATGTGTCATTCAAAAGTGAGTTGTAAAACTGTTTAGCGTGATCGCATTGTTAGTGATGTGCCTTTCCACTTCACACAGCTACTATAATTAAATACCATATTTAGTAGAGTCTTGAAATCCTGAAACGAAAATAAACCACGATTTCTTTGGGAGAGACAAATTATATTAATATTCCTTCTCTTTGTACCCAGAGTAAACTTGTGTTATGACTAGATTCAAAGATGCAAAGTAGAACTGTTTTTCTTGCAAGACTTGGTGGTTTCTTGTTGAATCTGTCTTACTGAGAAATCTTTGTGATCTTTCAGATTTTTAATACAATCTCATATTAATCAATAAATGTTTTTTTCTTTCAGAAGAAAAAAACATGGTTTTTTCCTATTTTTGAAGGTTCTCTGATAAGCTCTTGTGTTAGCATTGTAAAAAAGTTGGTTGTTTATTGTGGAAGTAGCCCAGGCTTCAGATGTTGCTAATTTGCAAGAAGCACAAGTCCTTCATAATGACACACAAAGTAGAAAAATTTAAAAAAATACTAATTCTTATTTTTTATGCACTACAACTTAAAAAATTCAAATTCTGTTTTTTTTTTTCCTTGAGATTTTTTCATGCATTTTTTGTTTTTTTTCCTCTTAGCCTTGACAAGCTGTTACTTTCCGTGCATGCTGTTTCTTCTGTTCTAAACCAGGACATCACAGCCATATTTCACTTTGTCTGCTTTTCCTGGGTTTCTTAGAGTTTTTTCTCCCCAAGAACACTTTCCTTAGTGGAGTATCCACCTTTCCTAAGTGGAAGCTAAAGAGACCTTGCAAGTCTGCTGAGTGTGTGGAGAGTTTAGCTGTGCATTGATGTTTCTTCAGAAAGGTGCCGTCATGCCTCAGGAACTTTGACTTTGTGTTGCTTTTTGATTTCTCCCTTTCCTCATGCTCCTCCTTGTTAATTAAAAAATCTTACTTAAAATGTAATACCTATGTTGACCTCCGGGAATAGAAGTTGCACATTGAAATTTACTTACAATTAAAAATACCGCAATATTAATTTGTTATTTCTGATATCTAATCTGATGATTTTTAGAGGCATAATTGATCAGTAATAATGAAATACACAGTGGTTTGTTAAAGGACTTGACTTGCTTTTTCCTGATGATGTCAAAACATAAAATGTGCCAGTGGAGAGATAGTAAACAGATTATTTTGTGTCAAGGAAACTGACTTCAAAGTTTGAGCTTCTTGATTCTACCATGTAACAAAACACCTCTGTTAGAGAACATCTCTACTAGAAGTAAGAGGCTCTCTCTCCCTTCTCTGCTGAGGTGAATCTCTCCAGCAGCTTGTGACCTAAATGACAGACCTCAATACTCATATGGCAGAAATCGCTTTATTTTACTGCAAGTTCATAAAGTACCCAGAGCAATGCCTGTGCTGGCTGGGGCTGGGCAATACTGCCTTTGACAGCACTGCCACACTTGCAAAGAGCACTCACCTACAAAGAGGCTGCAAAGCATCTGACAAATGCATAGCTCTGTATATAGATATCCTCTCTCATAAAATGCCTCAAAGAAAGCATGCATTCAAACCCTGCGGTTAAAAAGCTGAATAAATAAAGGAGGATTGCAACTCCCAAACTTCTAATGGCATCATCACATACTGCTGTTTCTGTAGGTACTCTGCCACCTTTGACTCCTAGGTTTTATGTGGCTCTATTTTACTTTTTGTGTATGCGGTGTGACAGTAATGAGAGCTCTGTACTTCTCCAGACATGAAGCTGTGTGTTGTTTCTTTGCTAAGAATAGTTAAATATGTAACCATCCATATAGGTTCCTTTTTCGTGGAGAAAACTAGCAAATGCTTACCTATGTTAATGTAACATTTGAGTTCAGATGATAGCACAAGTCAAGAAATTCAAATATATAGTTCCCACAGCAACCATAATTCAACCTCGTTGCCATGAAAGCACAAAAGCCTGTGCCAAATACCATGCAGAATACTACATATGTGCAAGTGTGTGAGACACAGTTGCTAGAAGAGCCATAAATTTTAATTTCTGGAGGTATTTACATTCACATTTTATATTTATTACTATTTGTATTTTATTTTAACAGTGCAATAATGAAAAATGGAGTGAAAGAGGCCATTTGGATTAGTGCATCTTTTTGCTCTCGTAATGTACAATTGATTATCTTACTATCTCTGCCTTTCTGTTGACTTTTCCTTTATTTTTGAGTAATATTGAATGTGAAATATAATCTATCCTGTTTCCTTATCTGACTCTTATTTTTCCTTTGTTTATCCCTCTTCCTGAACTGCAGCTGTGAGGTCTACTTGTTTACCTACCAAGGATAAATAAACCAGACATGTATCTGCATGTAATCATGCACCTTGTTATTCAACTACATCCATAGCTAAGGTTCCATTATACAATATTCTAAAGCATATGGAATGTATTTCTTTTTAATATCTCATAAGATACTTTTGGTTTCTTTGGTTGTTGGCTAAGTCTGCAGATTTAATCATGTTAGACGTGTTTAATTATTATCATGGTTAGTGAAGAGGTAGAGGTGTCTTTATTTTGAATTTATATGTTTTTGTTTAGAAAAATGTAAATATTTAAATTATAGGCGAGAAAAATGTTTTGTAAATAATATCGCTGGATTTGCAGAAGTTGGTTTGCTGTATGATGTTTCTTAGCCTTTCAGATATGGCCAGTGGAGAGAGAGACTATGATGTTTGAAGATTGGTATATTAAGTCCCATTCCCATGGGTGATTATTATGTCTGTAGGCTGGATTGAGCATTCATGATTATTTAAAAAAAAAAAAAAAATCCCTTTGACTGAGGCATATGCTAATATATCATAATTTATTTGGGAAAAAAATCACAATGTAACTGTATCTCACCAGTCATTTAAAATAAAAGAAAAAAAAAGAAGTGGCCTGGGATGAGGAAGGTTCATGATAAGAGTTTCTCGTCAGTAAACTACAAAAAAATTAATTTAGTCTTCATCTAGTTTCTACCAGACTGATTTTTCTTAGCCCTCTGTCACATCTTAGGCTGCTATGTGAGTCCTTTCATGGACAGTCTGGGCAGAGCTGGAAGACTGATTGGATGTGAAAATGTTCTCCTCGGGAAATCTTTGGATCCTGCCCTTCCCAAATTGTTAGGCAATCTGTTCTAGGAAACCTGTTTTGACAGTGCCTGTTACCTCTGCTCAGCAGAGTCCTATAGGGACCATCGCTGCCTACCTCAAAGCCAGGGTAAGGGGAATTCACTCTGTAGCCCATTGCCTTCCCAGAGCTTTATTTTTCTATTTCATAGTGTTCAAAAGCTAGTTATGAACTGCACACATATTACTGTATGTGTGTCTAAATAAAGTTGTTAATTCATATGAAATGCAGGTTTCCTTGTGTAAAAATTTATAACCTGAAGTTGGAACTCCATCTGTAAATTAAAACATTCACAGTGTCTCAAAAATTTGTTAATAGATAAACACAAAAGGATTAGTTAAATTCTGGCTGCCATCTGATCAAGAGTTGGTCTAGTCTTTCTACAGGGTGGAAATTCATGTCTGAATTCTATAAAATGAGGAAGAGGATGGGGAATTCTGAGTCATGGCAGTTCTTCAAGGAGCAGGTAGTGTGCTGGAGTTTGAGTAGAATCCTGGATAAAACTTGTAAGGCTCTGTGTCCTGCTGAAACAAGAAAGGCAATACTTAGGATATAGGGGGGTTTTTTTGTAAAAACTGTGTTGTGGTCATAAGCTTCCATCAGCATAGTGACAACGTTTCTTTTTTTGGGGCGTCTGACTAATATTTTGGGACTTCCCTGAAGTCTGAATAGTTGGAAGGGTGTTTATGTTTTCTTCTGTCTGTCCTCCTACATGTTGTAGTTGGGGTGTTAGTATTTCAACTAAAATAAATAAAGACAACTTCAATGGAGACTTAAGAACTGGATAGGGATGATCAGAGATAACTGGAAAACAGCAAAACATTCCACTTGAGGGTGTCCTATTGCTACTAAGTAGTAATACATAAAAAGACACTGGGTCTAGAAAACACTACATTTACATTCACATTCATTTTAAGTTTTTTAATAATTGTTGCTGGATGATTTGATGCAGTGATTTTATACCATTAATCCCTCTGTGTATAGGCCCAGGGAAGAGAAATGTACAGTTGATGCTGCCAGGGATTGCCAGTGATCTTGGTGACCTCGGTTGGTTTTGAGGTGATGGAGGCCTTGTGGAAGAAAATGGCTATTTGGGAAACTGCTTTCTGTGTAGGGATAAAAGTGCCTGGTGTCATGAACAAGGTCATAGTTTTGACACTGCCACCAGAGGAGAAAGTTGGTGTAACTCTACTAATGGATGTATTTTTCCTCAAACACGTATCTTTCTCTGTGTCCCCAGAGATACAGATTTCCTCATGGAACATTGGACTTTGATGAAAGTGGATGGCCATGTCACCTCATAGTTCTCAATGGAGAAGAAAATTTCTTTGGTGGGATTAAAACCATCTGCTTGCGTCATGGGCTGTTAGGTATGAGATAGGAGTTGACTTCAATTTGTTAGTCACTATTAGTAGATGGAGGGTTGGTGTATAGGGTACAATGTCCCATCTGTTAAAGATTTTTGTCATTTGTCTACATTTGAAAATAGGTATTTTTGTCCACTACAATGATGTGGGGAAGAATTAATTATTTTTTTCCCAATTTTTCAGTTTTATTTTTTTCAGATTTTAGAGTACTTTACATTTACTGTCAGTCATTTCTTCTGTCATCCAGCCAAAATTACCACAAAGATGTTTGAATCATATTTGCTACCTGTGATAGAAGTTTTGTAGTTGCTAGTGCTCTGCTATTGAAGGCTTCCTTTTGCAGGATTGTATTTCCAGTTTCCAGATTTGACCAGCTCTGAACCATTGAGACTTAAGAATATTTTTTTTTTTGGCCGGTGTTGGCCTCAGGCAGATTTTTTCACAGAAAGTTCTAGTCAGAAATTACCAATGTAGCATTGACCATAAGCCTCCCAACAAAATGCCTGGTATCCTTTTGCCTGTTAAAAAAAGGAAGAATTCCTTCAACCTTTCTTTGGTAAAGCTCCTGTACTTTCTGGCTTTGAAGGAGAAACTTCAGTTTGACAAGGTGAATATAGTCAGTTCGACTATATTCAGGAGTGTCTTTCACTGTCCCTGTGAATACCCCCTCTGCTTTGACCGATTCATAAACCTCTGAAAAAGGCGGTTCAAATAATCTCATTTAATTGTTGCCAGAAGTGGGTAGATAGGCTTTTTTTTTTTTTTTNNNNTTTTTTTTTTTTTTTTAACCTTTTTCTGACAGTTTGGCATACAGGGAATGTTCCCTGATGCAGAACCAAATGGACCTTTCTCTAATTGCAATTCTGGTCTGATTTAGATCAGAGGTGTTTTTTGGTATTGAAGCCCTACAACTTTCTGTGCTCTCTTTTGAATAGCATTGGAGCTCTCTGTCTGCTGGAAAGGGGCAGAGTAAAGGAAGAACCACTGTTTGATTTGACACACAGCAAGAACTGGCTGTCAAGAGTACCATGGAAAAGGATACTGGGGAAGAAGGAATGGACTGGCACTGTGGAGCTCAGGTGGAAAGGAAAGCAGAACTCTGAATGTATGGAGGAGACTTGTAGTTGCTGTTTGTTGTGGTTACGTGCTGGTGCTGCCTGAACAGAGACTGGAAATGGGGTGAAAGCACGGGAGTAGGCATTACTAGCAGGGGAGGAGAGACTCTGAGATCAGTCTCCTGCACAGCCTAGAGTGCAGCATGGCTTGCTTGAGTACTGCTTCTCTTCTGGTGCTAGAAGTCTGCATGGCATCATTGCTGCCATGAGAAGTGAAGCAGTACTTAAGTAAGTGTGTACTTGGTATGTACTTTTGGACCAGTTCTTCATACGAGCACAGACTGGCAAGTTTCTGTAGCTAACAGTGACCTCCTTGGTTCAAGTGACAGGGAATTTTCCAGTAGACCTATAATTCCAAAGTTGCAGGTGTTCTGTGAAGGTATTAAGTTTCCTGTCATCTAGTGGAATGTGTTTCCTTTTTTAAGAAATTGGAAATTTTATACCTTTGAATACCTTCTAAAGAACACTTCAGAATTAGCATATCAAGTGTGCAATTGCCTGTGCAGCCTAATTTAAATGCCCAATGTGTACGCGTTGTAGCATAATAATTATACAATGAGTGCGGCTTTAATTTTCGCCCTGTTGAGCAGATGAATCAGAGTAGCAAAATGCAGAAGACTGTTCTGTAGAAGCCCTGTCTGATCTGTTGCAAAAATTGGAAGACGTGTTGTCAGCATTTTGGAGACCTGGAATAACTTCCTCTGTAGCAAGGTTTCTGTGCAAGGTGAGAAGCAGTGCACATTAAAATGTGTTGTCCCTAATCATGTGGTTTTGCTTTTTAGATTTCTAGGTTGGGAAAAACAACTGCATGAACATAGAAAATAAAAATCAAAGGTACTGGAGTTTTTTAATAAATACTCACAAATTGCTAGTAAATAAGACAAGTAAATGGAAGGTATATAATTTTCACAGTTATAGTTCAATTGTAATAATCTTATGTCATAATTTTATGGCGTATTAAGCTTATTGTTGTGAAAAATAGGAAGTTGGACACCATATTTCACAGTCGACTAATAGTATTTAAAGTTTAGAAATTCAAATTCGTGAAAGTTTAGCTTCTGTTCCAGTCTTGTGGCTTTGGTCTCATTTCTAACGAACTACAAAATGGAAACTATGTGAGCGATGAATCTTTGGATTTAGATGAATCTTTGGATTTCGGTGTCAAATAAAAAACTTATTACTGCGTTCAGGAGGATGGCACAACTTTGTATTCCTAGCATTAAGTATCATTCTGCAGTAATGATACTTTATACAACTAGGAATGCAAATGAAGAATCTTAAAACTTAGATGCAACATAGAAGATGGACTAATACGTTGTGAAGTGACATAAACAATTTAAACTAAACTTAGTAATGTGTTGCTTTCATACTGTGTTCTTTCACTTGATGGTTCATTTGCAAAA
This sequence comes from Grallaria varia, assembly GCA_013396735.1. Lineage (NCBI taxonomy): Eukaryota > Metazoa > Chordata > Aves > Passeriformes > Formicariidae > Grallaria > Grallaria varia. The sequence continues at coordinate 78,594 of VWZG01008889.1, forward strand.
TTCAGTAAATCCTTTGAATATCTCTGTCTTCATTACAAAGTTGCGAGGTTCGACTAGAATTGTCCATAGCTGATCATAATTAATATTTAAAAAAAGGCATCGTTACTTTGCTCTTTTTTAAAAGAAGAGAAAAATCTTTAAACAAAGAATTCTGTCCTAATGGGACTCAGTTTAGAATCTACTGAATGCTACAGCAGAACTTCAGTAGGAGCAGGAATCTGGCTCTTCATATAAATTCTTGCTGATGAGGTGATGGCTGTTTTTCCATAGGGAACAATTGTAAAGTATTGCTTGAAACCATGAAGTGGTAGCTGCTTTGTTCCCCTTTTTCTAGTGGGTTTTGGAGATATAGAACGTACATACCTCTTCTTTCTGAAAACACTGAAATATCTGTTAAATATAAAATAAGCTTTTCAAATCCTCCCAGAGGAGATTTGCTTAGGATTTTTTTTTAATACATGTAGTAGATGACAAGTAATAAAATCAGAAAGGTTATTTGTTGTATTTTTATGGCTGAGTCTGTCATATCATATTTTCAGACTTGTCAGTGGACAGTCAGCACTGCCTGAAGTCTGAGGTCAACATCTGAACACTGTGGAATGGCTGTTTGTGCTGCTGATTGTAGTGGGGACTTAGGTTGCATTATGATGATTTATGTTATTCAAACAGGAATTCTGATTGCTGCAGCTCAGATGATTTAAAACGTGACAGGCATGTCATGTATTTAATTATTAGATGTGCTGGTATAAAAAGCTCGTGTGGCAGAAGTGTAATACAGCACAGCCAGTGCTTGCTCTTACCAAACTCGTGCTGGCCTGCTGGGTCCCTTTACTGGCCTGTTCTGATGCATTTGCTCAGCTGATGGGAGATTTTCTCTGTCTGTTGTTCTCAGATCAGGTGCAGTAATTTGGCTTTTAGCAAAGTAACAATATGTCATGTACAGAAGGAAAATCTTACTGGTAGGTGGTGAGTATGGGGTAAAATTTAAGCTCTGTGTCCTTGAAATACTTGGAAAATGCAGCAACAGATGTGCAGGATTTAAACTGGTTATTATTCCACCGCTGTAGATATATACAGATAATTAAAATGCCATTTTTACAATATCTTAAGCAGCAAAGAGTTTGATCTTCTACAAACATTGTGTGATACTATATTTGGATTCTGTTCATATTGTTGGATGTTGTTACATTTTTGTATTTCTCAAGGCATTTTTTCCCTGAATTACATAAATATTTGTTTAGAATCTTAAGCTTTATTTTATTTTAAATTTATCAATCTTCTTCATTCTTTACAGTGGTGAGAACTGTGTCTGTAGCACCTTCTTTTTTCCATGTTGGCATATAGAGGATGTTATGTTTTTCTTGAGTGCTTCATTCTGCTCAACAGTCAACATGGTTTCTTTTCTCTATTCCAAGAGGTGTGGAAGTATAGTTTAAATGGTGCAGGCTATCACAGGTCTTGGGATATGTACAGAAGATGGAAACTGCTGACTGAAGGCTACAATTACTGCACATTTTCACTGGCTGTAAAAATACTTAAACTTTTCTTGAAGAAATTTTTGCAGGAAGATAGGGTGATTTGAAACATGTATGATGAATGCAGGTAGCACACATAGAAAACTCTTTTAGCTCTGTGAAGTCCCATCAGTCTTTGGTTCTGGTTAGAGAAAAAGTTTAGTTTTTGTCAGACAATGATGGCTGTGCCCAGTTGAGATGGGCTTTATGCACATAGACCTGCAGAAGTGACAAGCAGCTGTGCTAACCCATCACCTCAATCCAGCTGCTCAGTGTGATTCAAATTCCTGATGGAATCACGTGCAGAGAAGTCTGGTCTAATTGTAACTTTCATGAGCTGTATTCTGACATTATTTAAAATGTTCCTCTCAGCATGATACTGTGTAAATATACAGACTAGATTTTATGCAAAGGCTCAGGGCTTAAGTCTCCAAACACTTCTGAGTGCGCTGGATTTCAAGGGCAATTGTCTGCTTTCACGATCACAGTGTTTTAAATATCAGGAACAGCCTTTAATAGATTTAAATAGAAATGGCACGGCCCTTATTTCACAGATTTTTCTATATATACTGTGCACCTCTGCACCTGTACTGAGGTTTGTTTGTTTAAAGAAGTGGCATTCGCCTTCAGCTTTCCTTGGTTTGATGCAGAATAAAAGGAAGTGTTTGCCTTTTATACTGGTAAGAAGAAGAATGTGAACTCTTTATTCCTTAGGGATAACTCAAGCTATGTCTATCTTGAAGAATCCTTTAGGTCTGCTTATTTGTTGCGCTCACTGTGCTTTGCCTTGGTATTGAAATGTCTGACAGAATCATCAGAGATCAAGCAGATGAAGATGTCAACAAAACCTCCAGCCCTTTGTGGTTCTGTATGTTTGTTGACATATAAAAGTGGTTTCTGTCTCTGGGCTAGCAGTCTTTGTAGAAATAATTATAATTCTCTCTGTGAGCATTATCTAATCTTAGATTAATTTGTATAATGTTTTTTTGTTGCTCTTTTCCAGTCCTTTCATATAGCATAGTAATCTTATATGCATAAACATGCAATAGAATGTATATTTAATTGTGCAGTCTGGGGTTTTTTTTCTCTTGGTTCTGTCATTTGTTGCTTGACTAGACACGTGGTATTTTACTGCATTGATTGCAGTTTTTCCATAGGGATATTCATGGGTAAGATTTAGAAAATACGCTCTAACTGGAGATCAAATGCAGAGTATGAGAAAAATAGATGCAGCTTTTACGGTTTTGTTTGTGCATAATCTAGATTTCATATATACAATTTAGGAAAACATTTTTATTCTACCTGAGGGAGATGAATATAAAATTAAGAGTTGGAAACATTGTACTGAATGTAATTGCATGTTGTCATGATTTGAAAGTTAATGTTTTTTGTTGGACAAGTTTAGAAAGCAGCATGAAACTGATAGTTTTCAGGAAAATAAAAAAAAAACACCCCACACTGTTGTTTCCTTTTTGTGCGAGGGAAAGTACACAGTTAAGAAGTATTCTGGTTCTTCTATATAAAGTGTTGCTGACACTTTTAGGGTATGTGAAGTGAGTGACCTTTGATAAATTAGAGACTGTAGCATACTCTTTTGATAGAAGTTTGTGTGCATTTGCTCTATTCGATCTCTAATATTAAGATGCTACTAAGATAGTTTAAAAATACTTAATATTTGAAATATTTATTCTTTTTGTTCCATGTTTTCAAGTATGAAAGCTGTTGTTGAAAGTTGTCACTTGTTGCTTTGTCACAGCACTAAGCATTCAGAGAGACACTGATGATCAGAAAAAGGAGGTGATTTTAACAATTTAGTCTGACCTGTTTTATAACACAAACTGAATTTCCTCACAGTGATTGCAGCATGAGTAATTGCTGACAGAGCTAGGAATAATTATCTTTTTACAAAGACCATTTTTAGGCCCTAAACTCCTTTATTCATTCTACTTTCAGTAGGAAATAGGGATTTTGATTTTCTGAGTAGGCCTCTGTGGGGAACAGTACTCCTCCTGCAAGTTTTAAGTTTAATAACAAAGGACCCTAATCGGCAAACATTTGCTTTATTGGGAATTTGCTTGAGCAAAACTGGAAAGGATTTGGCTCATTTAATCTCAAATACCTAGGTGTATAGGCATCATTTTAAGTGTATTAAGATGCTTTATGATATTTCATTTTGCTTTTATCCTTTCCTTTTATTCCATGTACTTGCGTTCGGTATAGCTGCACATCCTGGGTGGTTAACTGGGCCTGATTTAACACCTCTTGCTCATATTCAGTGGTCTTTTATTTGAATGAACAGTTTTTGTCCATAAAAGGAAAAATCCAGTTCTGTGCTTTATAAATTAAGGATCCCACAGCATTTTAAAATCCATTCTTAAAAATTTCTGCTGCTGGAATGCCAACTGGTACAGTGTCCAACTAGTAATGGACAGTTCGCATATGCCGCACTCTGTTTCTACTTACTGCACATAGCATCTTTGTGGACACAGCCTGGCTGTGTTAGGATTGCCTACTCTTCTTCGTCCCATTGGTCTTTTCTAATATGATTAAAAAAATTAAATATATAACTCAAACAACTGTGTTATGATTTTGAAGTTTATTTGAAATGTTGTTCCAGTAAATCGTCATAAAAATGGGTTTTAGTTCCATAGGGATTGAATTGAAATTTGGAACACTTGTTGAAGACTGGGGAAAATTTCATGTGATTTTTGAATATGTTTGAGGCCAATTCGTAAAGTAACCTGGGTTGTAGATTGTACATGTTTATTTGCGATTCTGTCTGATCTCAATCAATAAATTGTGGAGCTGCGAATCATCATCTTCGAAGAAAAGACCCAATGACCCTGGTGCCTCTGCCAGGTATCTCTGATTATCAGCTGAAATCATCATGTCTTTGCTAGGAAGGTCATAAAACTCCTTTTCTTTTTCAGGCTTTTGCCCACAGCCTGAGTGCCTCTATAAATGAGTCCTGATTTATTTTTTTTTTTCCCTTACCAAATGAACTTCAGACATTAAATGAAAGAGATTTAATTACTTTGCACTAAAGCCCTTTGTGCTTGCCTTAGAGCAATTTACTGGGGTGGTTCTTATTTCATGGAAAATGCTTTTCCCAGTCTCATCTCTGCTGCAGAAGCCTATCACCTCTAGTTCCAATTCCATGCATTAGTGTAAAAATTCGAGAAATACCACATGAATGCAACATCTGTCAGGATTTATTGCAGTCTTGCTAGTCTAGCTGATATTAAAGCCTCATGATGATTTCAGACTTGCCCACAGTGGGCCAGTAGGGCATTAAGAGAGAGCTGTGCTGCTTTCCTCATGGTAACCACTTCAAGGCATTAAGTATTAATCATCAGACTCCTAAATGATTTTTTTTTTAAATTAACAGCTTAAAGGATGTGTGCTTAGAGAGGCCCAAAGCTTCCTGTTGTCTTTCTGTAACTGTGTGTTGGTTTGTATTTAGAGCTTTCAGTTCTGTATTTGAATTTTAGAAACTGAGAATCAAGATGTTCTTAAAGTAGTGTTGGCTGTATTTTCCTGGCCTAATCTATCAGTGCTTACTGAATCATGTGCTTAAATTAGCTGTTCTAAAACAAAAAAAAAGGTGCCTTGTATAATCTGACAGGGTTCATATTGCTATTTCTCAAGTGTGTTAAAAGGAGAAATTATACTAACCTATTTTTTATAGTTCAGTCTAGCTACTTTACATTTCTACTCAGGAACCACTGAATAAATCATAAGTGTTACATATGTGTTAATCTAACCAGATCCTCAAGGAAGAATAAGTAGAGTGGCTGTTATTTTTACAGCTGTAGCTCATAATTTGAGTGCTTTCCATTTAGCTAAGTATTCAAATGCTATCTATTTAAATATAGTGCAGGATTTAGACTTAAGTGTATTGATACAATACATCAAGCTTCTGTGCTTTTTCTGAAGCCCTATTTTTATATCTGAAACTAGCTTTTAAACTGGTTTAAAAATAACTTACACCATGATCCCTTTGGAGAGAGCTTATGTCTTAAAGTGTTTTTGTCATGGATAGGTAGAGCACTTGTTGTTTTGCATTAGGAAAAGGTTATGTTGATAATTTCTTTCACATAGAGATTAAAGATGTTGGTGTTTTGGCTAGGCTTTTTTTGTTGGTTTGTTTCAGGGTTTAGATGGTCACCCTGATAAACACTATTTATGAAGGAAAATTAAATAATCTAAATGTACCATATGTGGTAAGTACTGTTTTATTCAGATGATTTAATTGAAGTTTAATTAAAATATTGATATTAATTTTTTGATATTTCATTTATCACAAGTGAAATTTTTCATTAATTACATATGAAAACTTGGTTTCTAGCTGTGTCCTCTTACAGAGACTGCTTTTTTTGGTTTTAAAGAAACTATCAGTAACTCTTCATGGTAGAGATTAAATGCTTCTGTGTGTTCAAACAAAAAAGAAAAGGTTTGGAAACAACTCTGACAAACTAAAAAACTTTTCTTAAGTCAAAGGAAAGGCAAAAATCTATTATCCCAGTGATGAAGTGGCCTGACACACTGGGATACTAGGGAGATTGCTGTTTCAGTTTGACAGATGGTGGCATTAGTGTTAAAATTCTGTTAATAGTCAAAGAAAGGCTGGTAGCTATAAATAAAATCTAAATTGCTAGGAAATATTTTACTGAAGTACAACTGTTCTTTTTATGTGTTTATCGGTTACTCCTCTGTTCAATTGTATATATAATTTTAACATAATCAGTAATTCTACATTTTGTAGGAACTCTATGTAATCAAAATGAAATACTGCTTTTGGAGGGTGAGAGTTTAGACCTAGGAAGGAGGGAGAAGACCCTAAAATTTCCTGTGTCTTCTGGTAATTAAACCGGTAGCACGAGCAATTTATTCACAAGTAGTGATGCCCTGTGGAAATATATAACTTTATGCCCAATTAAGTATCACTTTATCAGCACAGGAATATCCTGCAGTTGATTTCAGAGGGTTGGTACTGCACTCTGAATATCTTCAGGAGATATTTCTGTGCTGGGCCTGTGAGCCCCAGAAGTTCACTGCTGATAAGATTCTGTCTGGGACTCTCGCAGAGTGACACCATAAAATCAGCTTTGTTGGCTGCAGATGCTGTGTTCCTCCTGTTTCACTGGGCTAGGAGAAGTTGGCATGCTCAGCTGGGCTGTGGAGAAAGGGAATGATGTGACTGGCTTCCCTGTAGGCTTTTCTGTCTCAGACTGTGCGCACAACAATGTCTCCTCATTTCCTGGCCATCTGTAAAGTAGTTATTAAGCACAGGCATGCACATTGCTTAAAGTCCTTGATTTTTTATAATTAGTTGTGGAAAAAATCCTGTTGTTTTGCATAGCTGTGTAGCTGTGCTTTAATTCTGCGGTGACTGTTTTCTGTGCCCTCAGTGACTGTGGAGCCCTTGGCTGCTTCTTGGCTGCCCACTTTGTTCGACTGAGCCGCTGTACTGAGAGCCTCCTGGTTTATAAACATGAAAACACAGGAAGGATAATTCAATGGATGAGGGGAATGAAGCTTGTTGAAAATATGCCTCTGTTGTTTCTGCCTGTGTCTGAATTGGTCCCTGATTAGGTCTTTGAGGTTACAAACCCTTCCTCCACCCAGGGACTCGGAACTGAGGTACCATGGAAGAAGGTTTCTGCATGCATCAGCTCTTCCCTCTGTCATATGGATCGGACCTTGTAGTTGTTACTTAGGTGCTCTAAAGCTGTATGGCTGTACTGGAGAGCGGGATTAGGATAAGAGGACGAGACTCTCCTGTGTTCTCATTTTGCCTCTGATTTATGTATCTGCTTTGGTCAGAACTGTATTTTGCTGCAGCCCTGTCTGCATTCTTAAAAGCTGTATTTTTGGTGGTGGTTTTTTTTTTTTATTTCATTGGGAGTTAAAGTGTAGTGAAATGTTAAATTCTTTAAAGCACTTGCAAGACCTATCTGTCTTTTTGGCACCAAAGTTCAAAAAAGTAAATAAAACCTTAAAAGTTGTATCCCTTAGTAGTAAACCACCAGAAGTTACTGTTTTTTTGGAGTGATTGTAAGAAGTGATTTTTATTATTCCACAGTATGCGCTGGTAGTTTACAGCATTTACTGGACCACTGTGTTTATGGTGTGACACAGTAAAGTCCAGTGGAACCTGGAACCTTAAGGGTCTGTCTGCCTGAGGATTGCTGAGCTTCACAGAGGTTTCCTAACGTGAGATTTTGCAGTGAAGGTTTGGTTTGTGGGTAGAGGGCTGGGGAAAAAGGTCTATTTTTAACCAGAACTGGATTGTAGGTTTCTGTAGGACTGTTATTCACAGCTGCCTCAGAGTTTGTAGAATGTTCATAAAAGCAGAAATCTTATCTTTATTTGGAGTATTGAGTTAGTCTGAATATCTGGAAACAGATGTTTTCACTGTTGTCTGTGTTTGTTTGATTTCCTCACAGAAATATTGGCATATGCTTGTTTGCTTTTATTCATTTAGTCCAATGTGAGATTTTAAATACAAGGTTTTCTGTAAGAAACTGAAAATAATGCAGTAACTATTACAGTGTTAAAAACTTTATCCAGCTTAGTAACTTAGAAAAATACCAAGTAGTGGGAAATATAAAATCAAACTCTAAATCCAAATGGAAAATAAGTTTCATCTCCAAAATAGTTTCTTCTTCTTTAAATTCTGAGCTGTAGGAGGTATATATCTTGCCTTGAAGGTATAAGAATATTATATAATCATTTAAGTTAGAAAAGACCCTTTAGATCATTAAGTCCAGCCTTAAACGCTTCCAAGTCCACCACTAAACCATGTTCCAAAGCCCCACATCTACCTGTCTTTTAAATACCTCCAGGAGTGGTGACTCAACCACTTCCCAGGGCAGACTGTTTCAGTCCTTGATAACTCTTTCAATGAAGAAATTTTTCCCTAATATAGTCTAGTATTACTTACTTTCTTGCTCCTATGTTTTCCAATTTATACAACAGGCATAGGTGTTTTTTCAGGACTTTTGCCTGTTTAATTGAGAGTTTAGATTTTCTTTGTATAGATTTAAATGATAATCAGGAGAATACAAAGTCAGTACCACGCTCGATAGACAAGGCTTTTGATTTCATTAATATTTGTAAGTTAATACTGTATACAATAAGAAATGCCTTCATAATTGGACTGTAGGAAGATTAAGTAACTAAATATGAAAGGGTAGTTTTAGAAAGTAACTCTCAAGCTAAAGGAACAGTGTTGTCAGCTGTGGTGCTCACCATTCTGCTCAAGATTGTGTGAAACAACTGTTGCAGGACTATTTTGGTGGAAGGGATGAGGCGTCTTCCAGGGTTCAGTTTAGGTGAGGGCAGAGACAAGTAAGTATATTGTAGATAAGTTCTTACACATCTGATACATTGGCAGCCATGAGAAGTTAAAAAGATCATTTTAGGTAACCTCATGTTTTCATTGTAGCATGAGTATGTTACATGATTTCTCACTTAAAAGAGAAAAAAGGCAGAATTACTATACCTTCTAAACACAATAAAAGCAACTTTTATTCTTCTAAAGTTTTTGCTTGTTGTTCCTTCATAAAGAATGCTTATGTTTTCAAGTTACAGACAACGCCTAAGTGTTAAAAACACTTTCTCCTGAAACATTGCATACCCAGGGGAGAGAGTAAGAGGGCAAACATCACCTGACATGACAAAGGATCTAGAAAGACACTATAGGAAGGTGTTTCAGATGCTTTGGTGGGGAGGGTAGAAGATGACCTGTACAGATCAAAGGTACAAGTACTTTCCACCTCATTTCCCCAGTTCGCTGTGGCTCTAGCTTGCTTGATTGTCCTTTACAGCACATTCAACGGGATAAAATAATCAGTGTTTATGAGCAGTTAAAGTCTACTGGAAACATGTTTCTTCAGTCTTGCCTTGATTGATGAGACAGTCTGGATACCTCTGGTTGTAATTTGCAGAGAATAACAAACTCAAAAGTGTTTCAAAATTACATGCTCATGCTGATAAACAACTGTAATTGGAGCAAGTAAATTACATGTTTCAAATACTCTAGGAATATTTCTTTTAAGCTTCAGGTATAGAGAGGCAGTATAAGACATACAGGGAGTGCACTGGGATTACAAGATAAATCCTTTATTGTACTTCACTTCTGCTGTGTCTTTGGTTACTTGACTTTCTGGTTTAGTCCCAGGAATGGTAGGTTGAAGGGATATTCACGTTATATACACTGGCCTCTCACAGGAAACATACTGGTATGTGCAGAAGCATTTTATGTAAAGATTAGGATGAGAGACGTTTAATTTTTTCTCTCGTTGTCTGTTGCTGAGTTCTCTCCCCTCTCTGTCACCCACACATGTTCTGACCTTCCTTTTGAAGCTGTCATGCCTACATTCCCAAAATGTCTCTCCCTAGGCCTGCCTTCAGGTGAGCTCTGACCTCTCTGATTTTGTCCCCAAGTTTCTGAACAGTTTTTTTGTACTGTTTCTTTTTTGCCTGTCCCAGTTTTCATCTCCTTTCTTCTTTTTAAGTTTTAGCTCATAAAAAAAGCTTCTTCCTAAGCCAGGTGGGCCTACTGCCAAAACTCTTAGGTTTTACATAGGGTCTTCTTGCTGCCTGAATTCTCAAAAATCTGGAAGCTCTCCTTGGAACTCTTCAACCTTATGCCTGTTCCCCTGGGATTTTACCCAGCTGTTCTCTTGAGTAAATCTAGATCTGCACTTGTAAAATCCCTCCTCACTCTGTTGATTACCTTTCCAGCCTTTCTCCGTGTTCTGAACTCCATCATCTTAAGGTCACTGCAACCAGGCCACTGGACAAAGATCACCAGCCAGTTCATCCCTGTTTGTGTGCGGCAGCCTAAGCAGCATTACTGCTAGTGAGCCACTTCAGTGTTTGTGTTAGGAAATTGTCACCAGTGCAGTGCCACAACTTGCATCATCAGCAGATGTGCAGGTTCCTTGGTCACGAAGTCTGTAGGACACTCTTGCCCACAGCAGTAAAAGGTTTTCCTCTCTTGCCTTAGCGCCTCGGTCTCTGTTTTCTAAAAAAAAAGCCCCAAAACAGTTTAAAGCCACCTCACTGGATTTAGCCTGTTTGCAAAGATTTCTTCCTGGTCCAGATGGGGTGGGTTCTGCCTCTCCCCAGCAGTGGTTCCTCTCATCAGATAAGATGCTGTGATTTAGGGAACCAAATGCATGCTGGTGACACTGGCTCTGAATGCTGCAGGTGGCCCGTGGATGTATTTGCTGCCACTCATGTCTCTTCTGTCGTAAGGATTCAGTAAATTTACAACAGCATGGGGACATGAAAGATTTGGCTGCATGGTACAAGACTCAGGCCTGCAGAGAGAGCAGAGTCCTGTGGGAGAAGACAGTCCTTTTAGCCTGCTTTGGGTTTGTTTTCTTTTTCCTCAGTCATGCTGTTCTGAGCAGACTGCTCTGTACCGCTTGTAGTATCTGAACTAGTTTGTCTCTGCAGAGTGTTGTGCTGTAAGTAGAATATGCCTTTAATCTGATCTTCTGCATAAAGGAGACTAATTTATTATCTGTGTACATCTTCTATCTGATTTCCTTTGCTGAGTTCAGACTGTGGAGCTGGTCTCAGGCTCTTCCTGTCTGTTTTATCATCTGACTCTGTTTTCTGGGAAATTACAAGTTTTCTTCTAGGGCTGCTGACAGGTTGGAGCTGACAGGCTGTAGCTTGCAGAGATTGCATGTTTCTCTGTCAGAAGTGGAAAGCCCTATTTACATTTAAAGCTTTTCTCAGCAATAGTGATTAGACTGGAATATCATTTTAATGAGTTCAGAGGATAAATTTTTGGACAATTTACCTTGTTGCTTCTGTTTGGTGCTTAGCACATAAGGCTGTGATCTATCACAGGAATGTCTAGGCGCTGGTAAAGGGCCAGTGCTAAAAGTCACCATTACACAGGACAGATATGAGGTGTTCCAGCTTTTACTCAGCAGTGTCCTAGAAGCCTCTTGAAGCCTTTCAGAACCTCGCCTGTGTAAGATGGTACAGATTGTAGAATTTAAGGCTTTTGGGTTGAGATCTAAAGATGTTTTCCTGATTATGAATTGGAAGTTCAGCCTGGCTGCTTCTTTACGTATTGTATAACAACACACAGTCCAGTAAACTTATTTGATTCCTTGGCAACTTGTACGTTCAGCCTGCACTGTTATGAAGATTAGAAAACCTGTGACAAAAAGGTGATGTTCAGATTATCCTCATCTACTTGAAACCTTTTCCCTCAGAGATGGAAAATACCATAGATTCTTCACATCTGTTGAAGATTGCTTGTATCATCTATTATTGTTGATACGAAAAGCTTTTTGAAGCTGCTTGCAAGGCAATAATTTAATACATGGTACTTAAAGGACTACCAACTAATAGCTTCATGACCTTAAGGTTGAAGTTAGCAAAATTATATTTTACAATAACTGTTTTTTTTTATTTATTTATATGAAAATAAAATAGTTTTTCACAATTTCTGGATGAAAGAAGTTGACATAGGACTTTAAAATGTGAGATGATATTTTAGCAGGCATGGTTGGTTTCAAGAAATAGCATGACTAAATCAGATAGGGTCAGCTACTTTTCTTTAATAAAGAGAAAAAAAAAGAAAAAAGTCTTTAAATCAGTGTTGATGATGAAAAGTTTTAGCTAAATGTGATTATAGGACACAAAAAAAAAAGAGGGAATCTCTATCAGCTAGCTTCAGTAGAACTGGATGACAAAGCTAATACAGAGGTGAGAGAAATGGGTCTAAACAAAGCTAATCTATGATAGTTTTAGCGGCAAAACAGCAGCAACAAAAGTATTTGTAACTGGTAAGTGGATGATGGATGGTTTATTTCTTTCAGGTGACTAACTGGGTGATGGAAAAACAACTTGTTAGCAAGATTAAATATAAGAGTGGTGCTATGAAGACACTGAAGCATTAACCTGCTGCCCTGCCCAATCTAGTTTACTGGGCTAGAAATTGTGTGGTGTGCTCAGGAGGTCCAGCCAAGTCACCTGGGGGCTTGGTTATGAATCTTGGAATCTCTGAAACTCATCAGTCTGTGTTTTTTTTCCATTGATCATTATAGAATCAAAAGAATGACTGTGGTAAGGAGGCACAGCACAGTTAGACACGGTTAGCCGCATTTTCCAGTGTCTTGTGGTGTTTCTGGAAACTTCTGAAATGGATGCCTTCCCCATGTGTATACTGGTTACAGGTATTAGATATGTCTAGTTCTGGTAGTTTTCAGAGTCCTTTTGTCCACGATTTTTAAAGCTGTATTTATTTTTGCGTGAGAGGTTATTTTTAAATCTCTGGGTAAAAACCAAAATGCGAGCATTGATGTGAGTGAGCTGCAGTACCTGGCTGAAAACACCGAATTCAGAGCTTAGAGGAATGGTGACTGGCTACTGTATTGCTCATTAGAACAAAGGGGTTTTTTTTTAAAACTTGACAACACAGCACTAATATGAGCAAGGCAGTATTGCATAGAAGACTTAATTAAAAGGAAATTACTAGGAGTTGTACGTAGATTTTTTTTTTTTTTTCAATTTTTTTTTTCCTTGAAAAGGGGTCATGCAAGGTGTGTTTTCTGGGGGCATAATAGACCACTCTGTCTTACAGCACAGTAAAGTTTTTGCCAATTACCCTATCTGTAACCTTCCTTTTATTATGGAAAATTAATTAGAAGGTTCTGGAGGAAATGGGGACTAACTGGGGTCTTTATTTTTTATGGTCTATTTAGCTTTAAAAATGCCAATTAAAGTATTTTTCTAATATTTATAATGAAATCTGTCCTCTCATTCTCCCATCTTGGTGATTACAAAACAAAAGCCCATCCTGCAAGGCTTTAGCCTGTATAATGAAACAAACAGCAGCTATGTCTTTACTGTGCCAGCTGAAACAGAAGCGTGAAGAATTTAGCCAAGGCAACATGAGCTGTAGGGAGTCACAAAAAGTCTTTTTAAAACAAAATGTGGGTGTGCACCATGTTTAGAAGCTGGGGGCAGTATAAAACAATGAGACAGACCTAAGATGATAGCATCTGGCTTCACCTGTCGTGTTGAATGGAGATATGATCAGAAAAATGAAATATTCTAATGTAATTTGGGTTAAGTTTGCAGGGAATAGAGTTGTTAAATACTCTGAAGTTGTTTTAAGTAACTGAAATTGCATTTATTTTCATCCTTTTACTTTAAATGCAGTTGTCTCTGTTTGAAGAAGTTTACAAAACCTTTAGGAACACGTTGCAGTCTTTCTACCCTGCACAGGTAAGAAGTCTCTGTTTCATCTATCATGGCACCTCCCTCACAGCTTGAGTCCTTGCTGGGAGGTGATGTACCACAGATTGAGAACCAAAGAGCAGATGGAGCACAGAATGCCTGCACAGTTTTTTTAGGAGAAGATGAGAAATTACGACTTCATAATCTTCCCTCTTGCTATTTTGGAGAGAAGCCATGTTTACTGCTTTTACAGTAAGCATTAGCATAGCAATTTATGCCATCAGCTGTAACGAGTGGTGCTGGTGGGAGAGGAGGCAAGTAATGAGATTGCAAATGACAACCCTGAACCTGAAGAGCTGAGAATACTGATTGGAAATAAATGTTGATTATTCAGCCTGTTCATTGAATTATGAGTATCTAATGCTGAGTCTAGCCTGATGAGAACTGAACCAGTTTTCTCCTCTGTATTTCTTTTACCAACACCTGCAGACAAAATGAAACAGGAGGCCTCTGTGTTTGACATGTTCTTTTTCTTGTGCAGAGAACATGAACAGAGAGCATTAAAGGAAATTGGAGGTTTTTCTGTAGAAACTTTTTTGCTGCTGTTACTTATTAAGTGACCTTACTCAACTTTAGCTTCAGCCTCTTGGAATCAACTTAGAAAGTGATTAATTTCATTCTAGTTGTGGCATTTTTTACACTTACAGAACCAACCTACAGTATTTGCATTGGGTCAAATGTATATTATTTTTTTCTTTATCTGTGTGAGCTTTTATTTTTTAAGGTTTTTTTAGGTAGTTTGCAATTCATCTCCTTTACATCTTTATCATCTCTTTCTGTGTGAGTCTGTCTTTCTCTTGCCCTTCCGCTCTTTTCTCTTGCAGCTCCCCACAGCTCTTCCTGATGTAAAGATCAGTATCAAAATGATTAAAAAAATTTATGAAGTGGATTGCAAGTGTCTGCAAGTACCTGGTCCAGAAAAAGGAGAGATTTTTTGGGAATTATTTGTTAATGAATTTCAGTTTTCATAAATGGTCAAAATCAAAACATTTCCAAATGGTTTATCAGTATATAAACAATTGCAGTGAAATGGTGTAGGTTTTGCAGATATCATAAAAAACGAACTTCAGGCAAAGGTAGTCTGTTGTCTTCCATAGACTGCAAAACAAAACAGAGTTCTGGGAATTTCTTGTGTGGCCAATGATTTTGTTTTGCTTCTGTAACAGCAGTACTTTTCTTCCTGCCTTGTTCACTGCCATTTTAACAAGAATTTTTCTATATTGAATAGGAGTTCACCTCAGATAACATACTTCAGTTAAGTAAGGCTTCCTTACAGGGGATTACAACTATCTGTTGCCATTCTGCCTACCTCAACCTATGGGCTGCAGTGGAGGAAGTGTTCAGGACTGGGCTGGATGAGGCTTTAATAACCTGGTCTACTGGAAGATGTCCCTGCCCCTAAAGGGGGGTTGGAACCAGGTGATCTTTAAAGGTCTTTTCCTCTCTAAGCCATTCTTTGAATCAGAAGACGTGGTAATGGCAATGCAAAGGTTTTGTGGACTCCTAAACTCTCCCACGAGCAAGTGGCTCTGAAGACTTACCATCCTGTTTGCATTAATATCTGTAAGGATCATGGTTTTCAACAGTGGGTCTCCTCGTATGATAGTAATTCAGGAATTTCTGTGTTAGGATTCGTGACAAGCTTTAACGAGCTTGTTGTTGGATTGTTAGCTTGCACCTGATGGCATAAGAGAAGAAAACAAACATAATAGTGAGAACTGGACAGCACTGTAATGCGAGGCAAATTATTGTAATGTGAAGAAATACAGAATAATGTGGATGTGAGAAACAAACTGAGCTGGGAGAACAGAGCTGGAGTGGATTCATTTTCAGCATGATCCCATTAAATCTTTTCAACCAGAACCACTGAATTAGCACAGTATAGCATCCCTCAGCTGATATCACTAGGTACATGGAGATGTCTCTGGAGGTCTGCACAGTTTACATGTCTAGTCAGTCTGCTCACTCATTTAGTCTTTGGCTTTTCTGTTGTTGATGGGTTAAGAGATACCTACTCTTCTGAGGGTTTGTGTGTGAGGTACAAACTGGTTCAGTCAACAGGTGACCTGAGTTTGTGAATTCATTTTCCACTGTTTACGTAACAGTTGGCAGTTCTCAAATACTCTTTAATTTTCAACAGTCAGGTCCAGATCTACATGTGAATGTCTCCATATTCCTTTGTGAATACCTTGTGCTACTTTTCTTTGTTTCATTTTTTACTTGTATTCCTGCCTCCTTTATGACTTTTTAGCTTTTAAAACTAATTCAAAATAAAGTGTAGTGCAAGATAGTAGGTTTTCAGAGTGAAGATACTTCTTTACCAAGTTTTTCTAATCTAAAGTTTTACAGGCCTGCATTTTTGGACATGAATTTGATGGTTGTTTTCTGAAATTCTTCAGGATTTGGTTTCAAATATCACAGCAGGTAATTGCGCTGTTGCTAAAATGTGAGAATTGAAAATGTGCTTATATTTCTCCACTGTATTAGCAGAATATTTCTTAGTAACATAGTATACCTTCAAAGATTAATCACCCAGTACATTTTCTGTATTATTTTGATACATTGCATTGAAAAGACCCTGGAATAGTATCTGGTGTGAAGTGAGCCTGTTCATTTTAATACTTTTGTCTGTCTATTTTTATAATTTTCTGTATCTTTTATTATGACTTTGGTATGTGATTGTTTTTAGTAAATGCTAATGTTATTTATGCTTCAGAAAATACAAGTTCAGATATCAATCTGAGTAAGCCTTTTGGTAGTGCCATGGGAAAATGAGAAAATAATAGCAATCACAGGAGCAAAAAGACCAGCCAGAGGTTAGGGATGAATTTAAAAGCAGTGAAGATATTTTTTTATTTTTTTTTTTTATTAAAAGCAAATTCTATATGTATTTGCCAGGAAACTAAACTTCCTTTAATATCAAGAGATTACTTGTTCACTAATTTACTGATTACTGATTCAGTCTTGTTTAAGGCAGAAAAGATCTTTTTGATTAACTGCAAGTAGTGTTGAATCTGTCCTTTATTACAGGTTTGTAGTCCCTGGGGAAACAAACCTGCTTTCCATTAGGTACAGCATTTTCCTTAATGGGCCTCTGCTGACAAGATCCTTGCCACTACTGACAACTTAGTTTTCCTGCCATCTATGTATAAGGAAAGGTATTAACTACAGGTATTAACTTCTTGCTTTTTACTCGTTGCTTAGTTTATGTACAATAAAATGTGTTATCAGTTTGAGAGGTGTCTTAGGATATCAGGAGTATAGAGCCAGAGGAAGCAGAATTTTATGGTGCTCTGTGCTAAAGCATAATGTTTTTTCCCCCTCATATAATTAATTCATTAATTTAGTATAGATAATAGAGGTCTTGTGTTTCTGTGTTTCTAACTGGGCTATTACCAGTGTGTGCCTTCTGTGAAAGAAAGGAAGGTAGGTATAGGAAGGGGTATGAGCTTACCTTGAACTAGCTGTGGTTAAGGGACAATACTGGTAAATAAAAGGGACCAGGAATTCTGCTTTGGCTCCAAAGTCAAGAAACATGAAGATTTGCATTTTAATAGCTAGACTGTTTTGCTCTCTGGAGCAAAGTTGGATGATACATTTGTATTACCCACTGCTAAGTCCCTGGCCTGTGCTGTCTTTGACCCATTCCCAGACAGTGTGTAGGAGAGCATTAGCTGACACAAACAAAAGCTGTTCCGGGAGCTGTTGTAACAGCTTAATGGGACAGAAATTGTATGCCAGCACCCAGCCCTATACTCTGTCTCTAGCCTAGGAGGGTAGACAAAACCACAGTGTCTCCATGGTGCCAGTTTGGCTCAACCCCACACTTTGCTCACTTGATGTGATAATTTTGCTCCTCACTTCCTTTTGAAGTAGATCCCTTCAGGAGAGAACTCAGGCACTGCAAGAGGTGTAGTGTGTTCAAGATCTGCTCTAGGCAGGACATATGTGAACCATCTCAAGTTTTGCTGTGCTTCAGTGCCCCAGCAGCACTTGCATCTTTGTATGCCCTACCCCGACCTACTTCTACACATGTGCCTTTGGCATCTTGCTCTAATTCTGGGGCTGTGCAGCACAACTTTCTCATCGTTTCATGCACTTTGAAATGAAAAGAAAACCCCCAGCAGAACAACAATCACTGCATTAGCACACCATATGTAGCCCTGAGGAATTATAAGCCGGGTGCTGTTGCAGTGTGAGCACGAATTGAGCTGATCTGAAAGGTGCTTGACCACAGCAGTGTGGATGTGAACCAGTCAGCTTTATCTGGAGCAGGGCACAAGGCTGTCTCTGTTTCTGCTCAACAGACACAATAGAAGGGTGCTGCTGGTCATATGTTTCTGTATGAGGCAAGCTGTTCTTGTTAATAGCCAGCAGCTGTTCCAAATGTTGCCATTTCTTACAAAAGGTTGCAATATGCTAATATTTAGGTCTAAAAGCCCTAACTGTTCTTGCATTTAAAAAGCATTACATTAAGGTCTGAGATACTCTAATTAAAAAGCATTTAATTTCAAAAAATGCAACTCCCCAATTTCGTATTTTCCATTTTTCATTTTCTGATTAAAATGTATATGATTTTAAGCTGGGCTATAATTGCTCATGCATAGGTATCTCTATACACTGTTAAAAGTGTCCTGACAGAGAACACTTTGCGGACCTTCTTGCTACAGGGTAGGACATCCATAGTTTTCATATACTCAAGAACAGTTCATGGAAGAAAGACCTGGGAGAGACTGACAGAAATCTGAAAGCTGTATTCGGAGGTAGTCCCTGATCTATAAATTGATGGAGCCCAGGAGAGGTGTTTCTCTGCTGCCCCCGTTCTTTATATTCCTCCTGAGACTGCTGTTCCTGTCAGGATACTGAGATACAGGGATTTTGAGCTTGTACTGCTGATTTTATGCTCTTATTTGTAATTCCCAATAATACCTGCTTTTGCAAGTGTTGGATATTCACTGTTCTTCATGCTCAAACATATTCCATCTCATTTTCGTAAAAAAGAAATTGCTGTAAATGAAGAGTAGATTCTGCACCTTTTTGACATTGTCCTTTACAGAGCTGGAGACTTTGTCATACCACAGCAGTATTATGTAAGGGAATACTGTTGCATAAATGTTGCTGCAAAGCAGACAGATATTGTACCCTTGTCCCTTAGGGCTGATCTTCTGAAAGACACAAACGGAAGATGATTGTGGAATGAGAATGCAACATATAGGGAAAAAAGTGTATTAAATAATTGGCACAGATTGGTTGTATGCAAGTGGTGGTATTAGTATTTTCTTCTTTTTGCTTATATTTTACATAAAACTATAGATAAGGAATTTTTATAATGTTAGGTTATACATTTGATATATTGGCTATTTAAAACAGATGATCTATGTCCAGAGCTGAGTAAGCTAGGAAGGAGGTAGAAGGGGAAAAGGGCCAGTGCAAGAAGCCAGAGGAATTGTTTGTTTCTATCAAGAACAGAAAAGACATTCCATGTCTATCACTATCCATGTGTTAGCTTTCTACATGATACCAATGACAGGGACAGTAATTCTGGCTTCTAGTTGCAATTGTTAGTAAGTTTCACAATTATTTTTTTTTTTTACCATCAGTTGTGATTACAAGAAAATTGAGAACCGTGGCAAAACTTTGTTCTTTGACTTGTGCTGCATCATATATATGATGAAAAACACTGTGCCTTATTGAGCATGTTGTAACTAGAAGGAAATGGCATTTGAGTTACATTTGTGGGCTTAAGTATAAACTGGTTTGATAGCCCCTTGCCCTTCCACGACTGGAATTTTATGAATTTAAGTTACTGATTTTCTGCTAAAATGATTTTCTGCTTACAAGTCTAAGTCTTGCTGGCGTACCACCTTATGCTTTGGTAGTGCTATGGTGATGTGAATTACTGATTTTGTATTTTTGAACCTTTCCTGAGCACCTTTTCCTATTTTTATATAGTGGTTATTTGCTTAATGCACAATTGTTTTTGCAGTTGCTAAACCCATCCTCTCCTAGTGCCTATTGATTTTGAAGTGATGCTTCTGCTTTTTTCCCCCCAGTTTTTGTGACCTGATTGTATCTCTTGAGTATTGCTATGATAATAACTTCTATTTTCTTTATCTGCTGTGTGTATTAATTTTAGTCTGTACTGATTTTAACTATAACAAAAAGAACTAGAACAGAAGCACTGACCTATTTGTATTGTGTTAGATAATACACATCTTCAGTAGAAAGTAAGGTGCATCTTCAAAATGGGTCATGTCCTGAAATCCCAACTAAAGTTTACTTGAAGTTCAGTGTATTTTTAAAAATAAGAGACAAAAGCATCACTAATATGATATGAAAGTGAGAAATTCACCTATAACTGCCTTGTCAGTTCACAAATTGCATAAAAATATTTTTAAAGTCATGACAGTTAATCGAATCTCTTCTTTCTGCTTTCGACCTAAAACTGCTTTTCCAAGTAATTTTACTGGCTGTTATGTAGTTGATGTGACATAAAAGCCAGCTCCCAAATCTATGCATACAGTAAAGAGCTCAGATTTTCCTACAATATGTTCAATTACATAATATGTGCAATTTTAGATATCTAGCTTAAATGCTACTTCAAGATAGTACTCCATATAGTGTTTATTATTGATGGTGCTGTTCAAATGAATTCTCTGTAACCTTCTAGAAATGTAGATTATTTTGAATAAGAGTTGATAACTTTAGAGATGCAACTGTGTGTTTTAAGTGTGGTAATATTAACGATGATACATACACAGTATTAGTAAAGTCAGTGTCCTGTCTAGCCTACATATTAGTTTATATTTTATCTTCATTTTATGTTAAATTCTGCATCTTTTGCCTGATAAAATTTCTTCTTGCAGAGGGTGTTGCTGCAGAGAGTGCCATCAAGGCTATGAGTCCTTAGACTCACTTAGAAACTTAGAGGCAGCAACTTTCTTAAACTATGGTGCTTGCATTAAAAAGGCAAAATAACTATCTTTTTACTTCTGTTTAGCTGTTAACATTTTGTAGCTGCGCAACCATGTCAAGGTTTGCTCTGGCTTCTTTTTCATTCTTTAGGTTCCCAGTAGGAATTGTAAATCCCTGTTCAAATGTGTTACTGAGTTCGTTCTAAAATCTAAACGTATCTTCTGTTCTTTACCCTTGTGAATACCTAAGTTGTCTTCTTAAGGAAGAAGTTTCCATTCCTCATTCTAAATTGTCTTTGGAAACTATTAGATACATTCAACTGTTCCTTCTGCAGCTTCTAACAAAACTTTAAAATCTATTTTGTTTTGTAATGCTGTCATTACTATGTATATATTTTTATATTATTATGTATTTCTATAGTTATCTATTTTCTTCAATTAATATGTTTCTCTAATATCTTGAAATGGATTTAAAAGTTTGGAAGGCTAGGTTTGAGAGTATCTGTTTATGTGGTAAAGATCAGCTGCTTCTTTAGATAGCCTAATGTCTTTCTGGCAGATGTATAAAGATGCTTATGAGACCTTTTATTGCATGTTTATGATGTCTATTTTTAGCATTATTTTTCAGATTTACAACTATTTTCTGTAGAAATACAGTGCAACTCTACTAGAATTTATTTTCTGTCTTTCATAATAATTTGCAACTCGGTGCTTAGAAGATCTTGGCAAGAGTTCTTTCATTTTTGTAGCAGATATTCTCCTTTAACATAGTTTGGATTTCAGAATTTGTTGTGGTTTTTTTGGTTTGTTGTTACGGGGAGTGAAATAGCAAATTTTACACCTTATAATGTATAAGAATTTTCAAAATGATACTGTCAAGATAGAAAACTCTTGCAGTTATATGCCATCTTTGGTTCTCTTCTAGGGCTGGGCATGTGCCCAGAAAAGCACTTGAATTTTAGACATGTGGGGTTAGTGCCAAGTGTGCCAAAGCAGATACTCATTCATACAAGAACAAAGCAGTCTTGCATAATGCATGCAAAAGTTCCTATAAAATCAGGCTGCTTCAGGAGGTAGTCCTTTGTGAAGTTGGTGAAGGTCCTTGTGAAATTGGTAATGGGATCAGCCTGTGGTGTGGAGCCTTGATTTGTTTGTATGGTGCTGCATTGTTGTTATTAAAAAAGGATAAAAGCCTGGCTGCAGAATGCTGCAAAAATCTGGTGTAAAAAAATAGGACAAGATGCTCATCAACTTTGTATAATTACAGTTGCTTTGTTATGGTACAGTTGTAAAATATATTTATATTTTGAATATTTTATTCTTACTGAAAATTAAAATCAAGTAAAATGATTCACCTTTTATTTGAAAAACCAAATAATTAGTGCTATTTCACATATACCACTGGTCAGTTCTCATTCTAATTAGTTATGTGTTCTATTACAGTTCACAACACTTATATGTAGAAATTTTTCTGACACTCTTGTTAGACAGGAAATACTCCTCTTGGAACATCGCTTCAGAATTTGAACTTGGAACTTTTAAACTGTTTGATCTGGAGATCTTTAATAGCTTTATGAAGAGTCTGCAGAACGTGACAGAAGCCTACTGGGCAACACAAAGATCAGAGAAAGCACCTTGGGTGAAGAAATGACCAAATCAATCAGCTTATCTTGGGCACCTGTGGCTTTTGATGAAGTTGCCTTAGAACAGTTTCTTCAATGTGCTTCACACCAGTGAAGGGCTTTCCTTATCAATTGTGAGTGGTTCTATCATGTGCCCTGAATGAAAACCTCATTTGCACATATTTTCAATTGGGCAGTATTCCCCCTTTCTGTTCTGTGGATGGGCTCTTGGAAACCATTTCCTTTGACAGGGCTCCCACCTCAACAAAAGAAAATCCTGCTAAGGAGAAAACTGATTGGCCTGTCCCCGATGCTTTGGCAAGTGTCAGTGAGTAGCTGCTGGATTTGGAGAGCAGTAGAGGAAATACAAGAGCTTATGAGAAATAAGATAGTAGGAGAATAGGATAAATAGTGTATGAAAATGTGGAAGTTTCATAATGTTTTGGTAAGGAGCAATATGAAACTTCGGACACCTGCAGCACAGAAGTGTGCCAAAAGACACAGGATATTCTCTGTAACAGCCGCTGTCTTCAGAATCCACTGCATGAAGATTACAGGCTGCATGTGCAGCTTTGGATCCTCACATGTGGCTTTCAGCAATGTAAAAAAAACAAACCCTGGAAATACTTGCAATTGCACTTTGCCATTCAAAGGCAGATCAATTGCATTCATTTTCTATATAATAAGGAAGTGTAGCAGTTGGCTGCTAATTATGAATAAAGACATAGCATCTTTTTAACCTTGCAATCTTCAATTTTGAGTGTTTATTTTAGGGATTAAGCTGGAAAAGGTTTGGAAGCAAGCCAACTATCAGTGGTGTTACTGATTTAGACTTTATCACAGCATCCAGTCCAAAGGATGGATTCGAGTCTTCCTGCATTTCTAAAGCAAATCCAAGTGGTTTCTTAAGTTTTGCCAATCTACCTAGTCCCTTGCTCTATTTTTTTTCCCCATTATACGGAAAAATTTTAATGGAAAATTCTGGACTCCCGATTGACTGTATTATCAGAAGGAAGAGATGTCAGAAACCTGTTAGCTTTAATTTTAGGATTTATGTGATTTTTCACATTAGCAGCATATAGTTCACATCTCGTAAGTTGTATTTGTGAGAAGCCATTATCCCCTGCTCCTGAATAACTGAGTGATGATCTGAAGTGTGAGGCCTGTGAAAGATGCAATTTAGTATGAAGCATGAATAAAAACATTATGCTGCTTATAATTATATACACTAACCCATAATATCTAAGTATTTTTGGAGAATAAAAATAGAGAAACAAAACCAAAGTAAAATTCAGTACCCATGTTTTTAAATTATGGGAAATATAAATATTTTAAAATAGCAGTGTATATATGGGGTTGAACTAGATGACCTTTAAAGGTTCTTTGTAATTCAGTCTATTCCATGATTCTATGATTAGTGTTTTAAATAATGCTCATTGTGGTTTTGTTTTTTTCTTTTTTAATATAATTTTAATTAGGTGCTATGCATTAGCATGCCATTTGATACTGTAAAATTTGTCTTTCTTATTTTGGTACAGAATAAGTAATTAATGATTCATCTGTTCTTATAGGTAGCCAATTTATATTTTATGTTGCCAGCTGGTTTATAGTGTGTCAGAGAGACGGAGGAAGATATCATGGGTGTACTACATGCAAAATACAGGTTTTATCTACTGGTACATAGATAAAAACTGATCAGAGAGTGGAATTATGACCTTGCATTACTGAAGATATTATGAGCACTGCATGTTCTGAAAATCATGAAAAATAACTTGTAAGCAAAGAAAGACAAAAGCACTTAGTGGTTGCATTTCCACAGAGGAGTGGGGAGTTCTGTAATGAAATGGAGCATTAAGTTACTCACCAATGAGATTTTTACCAGCCCCCTTAACTGGATTGTCAATGTCATATGTTGGAGGTACTTATATTGCTGGGTGTTCTCTTTAATTTTATCATTTTTACTGTGTCAGCTTTTATTATCATTAACAACTAGGCTCACAGACTCAATTGTGTCCCAGCAGGATTTCAGATTATTCTTCAAATTACGGCAATTTGTCATGATGTCAATGTTTTTTAACCTATAACCCCAGGTTACCTATGGAGGCTGCAGATCCTGGATTTCTCATGCCACAGATTCAGTTTATGTGTGTAAACAATTACAGGGCTTCACAAACAAACATAGGCAGCCCAAGTCAAAACTAAAGGTCAGAGTCTAGCTTGTCCCGAATCCATTCTAACTGGATTTGGGTTTTTTCCAAACAGAATATAGGCAATGCAATAGCATCAGCTCTTGGCCATAAAATGTAGTCGAGATGAGTTGGGCTCTTGTTAATAGCAGAACCTCTGCTGTTGCAACAAGTATTTCTCTAATTATATGTGACTGTAAAAGTTTTCAAGAGTTTTGATGGTGTTAAAGGAACAAGCAAAATGATCTTGAAGCTGAAAGAATATTATATTTCGGGGACACCCAAAGCTGAGGAATAGAAGGGGAAGGCATGAGTGTCTGCTCATCTGTGGGAAGGGGTGGTCTGAAAGCCCTGAACTAGCCTGGTGCCTGTGGTGGCCAGAGCTGTCTTACAGGACACAGCAGTGAGATGCTTACCCACAGTAGGGTGGCTATAGGATAACTCAGTGGCAGAGTGGAGGTTGGGGCAAATTTACCATTTTCACAAATAGTGTGTGAGATGTTGGAGTGTCAGATGGAGAATTTAATTGTTAAATACTATGTAGAACTGCAGTTTTTAGGTTCTCTTTTTATTACTTTCTTACTATTTCAACTACTGGCACCATCTGTTGACCTGCTTGTTTATTATTGAGCTTTGCCTGCAACAATGTGATGTTACAGAATAAATAGTTTACCGTGCTTCCTGTGAAATGATACTGTATTAATTTAGTGGTTTATTCCTGTGTTTTCTGGTGATCTTGAAATGCTTACACCTATCAGTTACATTGGCACAAATGAAAGATAAGTCTTCCTGGTCTGTTATAGATTAATTGAATAATTAAGAAGCCGCTCTTAATTACTGTCCCAAGGAGTTACAGAAATTACAGTTCTAAGTTTGTTACCAAGGAATTCTTTAGATTAAATTTCTTCAAATGGAACTATGCAAAGTACATACTACCTGAGGTTTATGCCACATCTTATTTGAAAGAATTTTCTTATAATCTAACCGCATGTTAAAGTCTTCAAAAGTGCTTAAATGATGTGAGGATGAGATTTATGGTTAGATACTAAAGAGGGCTTAGGTATATGCTTAAATACGAATATATGTAACCAAGCTCATAAGATGCCTATTTGTGGTAATGGCTAAACTTACTAGGTTGCTCCCATTGCTCCACTGAGTTTCTGAAATGAAGCAGGAAATTATCCTGAAAGCTCAAGCCAGGCTTAGAGTTTTTCCTGCATGCATACATTTAGCTCAACAGAAAATGCAACTCTATTTCCTTTTTGTTATGTTTTTGATGCAGTGTTAATGCAGGTTAACTTTGATGGAGGAGGTGTGCAGCAGTATTATCTGGCAAGGAAGAAGACTCATTTTGCAAGGAGATAGGATTTTTAAAAGCTTATTACAGGTTAATGGTGTTTATGGACAAAGTAGGGCAATGACATCTAAAAAATCAGTGGCACTTAGCTATGGGATAATCAGAAGAAGTTGGGATCACAGGCAGTGTCATCAGGCAGACCACGAGGCAGGTTATGATGAGATAAGAATGGCAGTGGGGTTGTTGACAGAGGAATTCTGTAACTAAAGAGATTACATAAATGACAGCGGGTATGAGCCTATAGTCATTAGCATATGTAACTTCATTTCCTTCCCTGGAGATACTCAAAAGCCATCTGGACACAATCCTGAGTAATGTGCTCTAGAGGACCCTATATGAGCAAGGAGGTTGGACCAGATGACCTCCAGTGCTCCCTTCCAACCTTAACCATTCTGTGATTCTGGAATTTTGTGATTACAGTAGTTACCTTTACTTCCAGATGCTTATGCCCTCCCAACCCCCAAGATATACAAACCCTCTGTCTTACAGACCACACTCATGGCATGAGGGATCAAAGTACCTCCCTCCTGGTGCATCAAACTTGTCGAGAGAAGTACTCGCCTCTACAAAAGTCAGTTTTCTGCTGCTGGGGTTTGCAGTGTTGATGCTTTTCTGCTGTGGCCACCGTGTTGACTTTTGAATTTTCCTTTATTCTGTCCAAACCGCCATAACCATAGCTCACTTCCTTGATTCCCTAGACTGCTCACTTGTTTTACTGCTTCTGTTCCAGGCCTCAGACACTGGTCACTGTGCCCTTAGGCATGATGTTTCATCGTTAGTCTTCCTCATCCCTCCCCAGAGAGTTGTTCCTTGAAGCTTAGAGATACCGTTCTCTTTTCTTTGATTTATAATTGTCTTAAGCATACTATTACTGCATTACTTTTCTCTTGCTTTGGTCTTTTCATTGTGCTGGCTCGGCAGTTCATTAGTTGAAATTAGTTCATTCTGTTAACAGACTACAGATGTGTTAAGACTTAACGTTTATGCTTGCTCAGCAACTGTGTTAGTCCCTCTCTAGCTGTAAGTGAGGTTAAATATAGTTTTGCAGAGTTCAGCAAATTAAGTGGCCACCCGTCCCCTTCTTTTTTTGTTAAAGTGATTACTGACACACTAAGGCTTGCTTTTGCGTAGCAGACCTTTCTTCTCCATCAGCAAATTATGCTGGGGCGTTTTGGCTTCTCTTGGGTGAGAGCTCCTGTTCCCTCCTTAACCAAGCTGAACTTCCTCGTGCACACAGTTGTGTATGCCTGTGGTTCTAGATCCTGTTTGGATGACTGTTTCTCTGCTACATAAAGTAATTGCCAGTGCAAAAACTTGGAGCTGACCTCAGGTTTGGCTGAAAAAGCCCCAAATTTCCTGGCTGTGGTAAGCATTGCCGCCACAAAGACCCAGATTTGTGTTCTTTTCAGTTGAGATAATTTCTGGTTCTACAAATACTATATTTTTGTTAATACCAGGTGGAGCTTCAGCAGGAGATATGGTAAATGTCCATACCCAGGCTTTTTTTTTCTCTTAAACAAAAATGAAATGGTACTGGATTTCCATATAAGTTATGAGCACACAATTATATAATAGGTAACTGTCTTCCCATTTTTTTCAGGGAATATTCAGTGTCAACAGCTATGAGGACTGTATTCATATTCAGGCAGAAGATCTTGCATCAGCAAGCATGTCTCCTTTGGGACTTTTTTTGACACCTGTGAGCTCTAGAAAGGGGTATAAATGTGTTTCTGTTCAGTGTTTTTGGGTGCTGGTTCTAGAGAGCTCCCCCCGGGTGGGCAGTTTCTGCCCTGGACAGGCTGAGCACTTTTCCAGATTCTCCCTGGGGCCAGGTGCCTCTGTTGTTTTCATTGCCACACTTAATTTGTAGGTGCTCAGTCTTTTCTTAGGTTGCAAAATCGATTAATAACTTTACCCTTGTACTCTCTTTTGTAAGTATAGTTCAAAAATGAGTAACGTGTTTTCCTTTAATTTGCGCTTACTATGTCTTGAGCCACACTAAAAATTGCTTCATTTGATGTTTATGCTTCCATGCCTTTCAACTTATTCCTATAGGAGCCTTTTCCGTCTTTGTTTACCTTGGAATTCTCCAATTCTAATGTCAAATCACCTCTGTGATTTGTTCTGTTTTTCTGAATTTTGATTGCTGCGTTTGGTATGAGGGTGGCCAGAAGTGGAACACAACATTTAGTTGCATTTGCTGTTCACCGCAATGTCGTACGGGGTTTCGTACTCCTCAGAATTTGGTGTTTAATGCCTTGCAGACTTCTGTTGTCATTCAGTACTGTCTTTTTTTCTATATCTCTGCATACAAATTACTTTTTTTTCCCTCACACCATTGAATGTTTCTGCGTTTATTTTCTGTTGAGTGGTGGTTTTTTTTCCTTTTTTTAATAGCTTGAATTTCTTTTTAGCTTTTGTTTTATCAAGTGAGTATTTCAGAAATTGCAGCTCTTTACAGCAGGTGCAGATTTTTTGCTGTACTTCAGATGCTACAATAATTTAAATATTTGGATGATCTGGAGGAAAGGCTAACAAACAAAATCCTTGTTTATATCGACATAATTAGTTTTTTTGCGGTATTTTCTCTCTCTTGAGGCTGTCTGAACAATATTGCAGTAAATATTATGTACAAGAAAAAAATTCAGGACTGTATAATTTTCTAGAACAGCTTTTTTGTTTTCTAGCAGTTTCTTTTTCCTGGCCTGGATGGCTGGGGTCTACAAGCGCTTCCAAATGGCTGGATTCACATGTCACCTTAGTTATTGTAGAACAGAGAAATATGTAACTACTCTTTGTGGTGTAAGGTAATGCTGGAGAAAAAGCTGCTTGCACTGTGCCTATCTGAATTAATTATATTGTTGGAAGGAAAGAGTCGTGCTGAATGTCCTGTCATCAAACCATGTGATTTCTCTGCGGTCTTGTGAAAAGCGTAGTCTTCTGGGCTAAGTTCCCTTCAAAACTGTCATCTTTGTATGACTGTGTCTAGAATTCAAAACCAGTTAATAGATGATCCAATATGATGATTTTGTTTAATAGACTTGCCAAGTGCAGGAACTGTTCCTAAACTGTTATTTCCTGAAATATTTTGAGGGCTAAATGAGCAAAATGTTAGGAGTAGTGGCTGTGGTTTGCATGGTCCTGTAAGAGTGAATTCAGTGTCTCCAAATGACAATTTTATAATTATTTCACACCATGTATATATTGTGTTGATCTCTTTTCAGAATTTTCAGTCTTAGAACGTTTCATGTCTCACTCCAGAGCCTGACATCTACAGAGTTATTTGGGATACGGATATGAAGTTAGTTCTGCAATTGCAGGCTCTCCCAGCTGTGCAGCGATAGGCCTTGTCTGGAAAGCATTTGTGACAGTGTGCTGGGTGACTTGCTGGGGAGGCAGCTGCAGTTCAGCTCCTGAGGCTCCACTGTTGTGACAGTCCCCAGCAGCCGCCTCTAGTGCTGCGTGCTCTGATGGCTATGACCTGCTCATCATGAACAGTCACTGAAACATCTTCCCTTTGTACTTTCTAGCCCTTTCCAGCAGGATTTTAACCTTCCGAAGGATCAATTGCTGCTTTACAGATTCCTAATTTTTCAGTAACAGGAATAGATTTTCTGCTTTTTTGTGGGCATAAAAGGGCATAACATAACAATGGAAGTTTGAATAAACTATATGCATCACAATTTTATAGGCTTACCGATGTGGTAGGGTAATTTAGAGAGAGGATGCTGTCATACACACAAAACAATGGTAACAAGGTACATGCTGTCTCATACATGAGGTATGAGACAACATGCAATTGATGCTGTATGTATTTGAGTTCATTGTCATCTGTATAAAGTAGTTATAAAACTAAATTAGCAAAATTAGTAGTATGTTTTCTCCAGCATGTAATTCAATTATACCAAACCTAACATAATATTTCTTGTTCGGAATATATTTATATTTCTATTAGAGTTTCAATTTGAGAAACTTTGAGAGGAGGGTAACCCCCACTGAAAGTTACAGCTTAGTTTGAAGCATTTGTTTCAAAACTTGTCCCCAGTCCTGCTTTCCTCCTCAGACTCTATTTTTCTTTGACCGCCAGGGTCTCTGGCACAGTGACAGGCTCTGCCGCTCATGGGTTTTCTTGTGGGACTTGTCTTGAACCCTTCCTCGAGGATGCTGCAGTTTATGTGTCATCTTTTTCCGTGATGCTGTTTGCAGTGGAGTAAATCATCTGCCTCATGTTTTAGAGGACACAGAAGCTTATTTTAGGAACAGGTAAGCTTTGTGAGCTAGGAACAGTGTCTCATAAGTATCAGCATTGCTCAAGGGTTCTGCATCAGTCTCCATTTGCTAACTGTGGTAGGGAAGACCTTGTAATTTTTGGTTTAAATAGGCAAGGCTGTGGAAGAGTGAAAAAGAAAAATAAGAAAGGTAAACATCATGGCTAAAGCTCCACAGACAGCATTAGTGCTTGGTCTTTGATTCCTTGTCCTGTGCTTTTTCCCTTGGACCATTCTTCCCATTCCTCCTGCAGTCACTGAATAGTCATCTCCAAATTAGTAAATTCTGGGAAAACTTCCAGCTTCTTTTTGGCATCTTGTCTGTTCTTTCTGCTTTTCCTTCCCCTACGATTTTGCAGCCTTGCTTTCCATGTCTAGCTAAACCTAGATCCTGTTGGAATCTATTACAGTATTCTGAAATTTGCCACATTAAAACTTGCCCCTAGAATGTGCTGAACTCCTGGAATTTCTTCATGCTCTTGTTAGCTGGTTCTTTGGGCTCATTAGGTGATAGGTTGCAGGATTTGCTTCAGATGTGATTTTAAACCACTTCCTTTCTCCGAAGGGAAAACCTGAAAGCAGAGGCCAATGTAGTTACCAGATTGTGGATTAACCTGCTGTTCTGATGCTGGGTGTTCTGGCTGTGGTGCGCAGCTGTTGTGGTAGGATTGGAAAACCTGCTCCTTTACAAACAGGGATACAGTAACGCTAGAGAGGAGCTTGTATCGCAGAGGGGCATCCCGGGGGCACAGGGGTGTCATAGCTCAGGGCATCTCTTCTGCTTCAGAGAGACTTCTTGTGGGAACCATTATATCCAAATATACTCGCTGCATTCTCTCATTTTTTAAAAATCATAGGCCCAGAGCTCCCCATATCGATTAGTTTCACCACTATCATCAGCACATCATGGAAAAAAAAAAGAGCAGAACTGCTGGTTCCTGTGCAAAAAACTGTGAGCATGGTGTATATTGCGTTCATCCCATGCTCTGGCTTTCTGCAAACCTTCAAGTGGCACTGACTGTGCTAAGGATCCTTATGTAATCAGTGTTTACTGGAACAGATAGGGTGAAAGACACTGGCGGAAGTTGCCTTCTGTAATTCAAATTGCTCAATAATGACTTTTAATTGCTTGCTTTCTAAAATCACCAGGTGCTGGGAGGCATTAGTTTTACTGTGTCTAGAGTATGTAGACTAAAAATAAATTACTTCTTCTGGGCAGGTGTTATTTTTAGGTTTAACACAGCAAAAGGTAGTGTGTTGTAGAAACTTCCCTATTTGAATAATGAAATATTTTCCAGTTGTGATAGCAGCCATTTAGTTCTTTCAAAATTTTTGGACTACATCATAGTTTTAAATATTGAATGTAACTGACAACTGTGTATTGAAATAAGAATTAAATGCTATAAATGTAAAATTCTAAATTACTGTTGAGGTGTTAGATCAAATTGATTTTTACTTGAGAGCTATGCTTAATATAATTTTTCTTCTATTGCTTTTTATGTTAGCTTTTGGCAGTATCTATTTGTTTTTGTTTAGCTGCCAAATAAGAAAGGAACTGCATGGTAGTGCTGCATACTGTTATATTTGGCCATTGGACATATGAAAAGGACTTCAGAAGTGTATGGGAATGCAGGTATTTATTTTTAAGGCAAACTCTTATCAGAGTAATTTATAATACACTTATTACTATCACAAATCCACTAGCTTAATTCCTTTGTAAGTAGGCGTCATGTGATGAGATGTGCTTGAATGTCTTCAAAATAAGCAATGGTGGAAAGATGTTTGTGCTGTTGCTACTTTAACCATAGGTGGGATAACTTCCTTCCGAGGCACAGAGCTCATGCTCAGGTTTCTGCTGTCAGGGCTGGACTGTTTTTAAGCTCTAACTTGTTTAAAGCAAGCTTGGGTTAACATTAGCTGCTGCATTTTGTTCGTTCTGGATAGAAGTACTAAGAAAGGACAGAGAGCAGGGAAACCCACAATTTTAAAGTTAGCATTTTCAAATAGTGAGAAGAACAACTACTCAAGCTCAGGGGAGTGGATTTCCTGTCTTATCCCAGGCTGAGAGCTCTCAGTCCCTTCTCTGTCAAGCTTAATTGTTCTAGTTCAGATAGAGTGATGAATTCAGGGGTAGTAAGCAGGAGTCTTGAAGTACCTGATGATGCTTTATTTCAGATACTGAGTGTTTTAATTATTAAAGGCTGTGCTCTTAGTGTCTGACAGCTAAATTAGAAGCTCCTTGGGGAAATGTGTTTGAGAAAGGAACATATATGTTCTGCAGGAACCAAACAGGACAGCCATGCATTCACCAGGTGTTAATAAATAGGATCACACAGGAACCCTCAGGAGCAGTTGCCTTCTGGCAACTAATTCCTCCCTTTCTCGTGCTGCAGAGCTTCCTGTTAGAATTGCAATCAGCAAACATGATCAACAATCATTCAGCCAAAGATTTGTTCTCATCTTCTTTTCCTGTTAGACTACCCTGTTGTTTTGGTTCCTTCCTCAGGGTACTCTAGCTGCCTCCTGCTTAAATTTCTAGCCTTTTTTTTTTTTTNGGTTTTTGGTTTTTTTTCCCCATTCCCTTCCCCTTTCTGCAGTTCTGTCCAAAACTGTGACAAAGGGAAATACAGGTTTATTCCTCTCCTCAGATTATTTTCTCTCACTGTCCTATCAGATTTTTCTCTTGCTGCACAGATCCAGTTTTTGTTTGCTATGCTCCTTTTAACTCTCCTGTTACTGATGCCTGCAGTCTGTATTGGCATCTGTGTTATGCCTGCCCTTGTCTTTTACCTTCCTCCTTGACCTGCTAGCCAGTCTTCCTCCTTTTACCTTTAAGCTTGCTTTATTCTTGTTATGCAGTTATTTTTCAACCTCTTGATTCCAGTTTTTGTGTATTGCTGCTCTCCACAGACTTTTTTTTTAAGAAAGCTTTAAACCAGGACTCCATCCTCATTACTGACTCAGTGTTTACTTAAATGTCTCTGCTGATCTGTACATAGCTCTTCCATTTTATAGTTTACTTGTAAGTTCTTAAGGATAGGCCACTCTTTTATTTCTGTTTGGATGGTATTCATCTCAATTAGTGTGTTGTTTTATGAGTAGGACTGTTAAATACTGTGAAAGTCCAAATAATCAATATATTTTTGATTACACACCTTCTGGGTATTTGACTAGATCAAATTATGTAGTTTATCGGTGGAAGTGAGAAGTTGCATTTTTAAATGGCACAGCTAGTTATTCGCAAACATTGGTTCACAAATTTGCATTGTGCTACAGATTTAGAGCAGAATTTTACTAATCTTTCTCATGTGAACTGACCTACTTAAGTCAGTGGAGTGCTAATATTTGCCAGACAGTAAGGATTTGGCTCATAATCTTGGGGAAAGCATTTGCATGCACACAGGGAATATTGTCTAGAATCTTTGTTAAAGGCTTCCTCCTCATTCCATTCCTCCTTATGAGATTTTTTTTAACTTAAAAATAGGAAGGCAAAGGTAAGTGCCATTTGTTTAATCTGTGATGCCTGAGGAGGTTGTCCATGAACCTCTGTTATTGCAATGATGAGCGGAGAAAATTACCTCTGGATGGGATTTATTATTTTGACTTCAGAAAAAAAATGTCTACTTGGCTCCTAGAAAAAAATTAAAACATCTTTAACTGCGTAAATTACACCTAACAAATAATGGGAAGAGGTTCAAAATGATAGACCAAAAAAATTGTAAAGCTTCAGCTGATTGAGGGCAAAAAAAGGGCAGTGATTGGAGAGCTTACATGGAAGAGCAGGAAGGGCAGAATTCTCTCAAGCACTGCAGACACCCTGGTAACAGAAATTTAGAGGTACTTAAGAAAATGATTCCTGGTATTTTCTCACAGACTGTCAGTGTGACTTTTTTGAGATCTTACACATCACTCACATAATTTATTATCTATTTATTTTCTGTAACAAATTTTCTATATAATTCTTTTTCTCAGAATGCATGTTCATTTTCTGTGTGTTTGTAGATATGAATTGTTCCTATGCATTTTTACTCAAATGTGCTGCTTGATTTTTGGGATCAAATGCCCTGCAAGGTGACATTTCTTTCAGTTTTAGCATTGTCATGTAATGGGAGGAAGCTGCTCAGTGTTACCTTCACAGAGGAATCCACATTCTATAATACATAAGCAACAAAGGATGGGCTAAGGAGAATCTCCATCCTTTACTGAATGCAGTGGGAAGCATTCAGTGGAAGTGACAAAAAACGAGCAAGTGGCTGCAGTACATAATACCTTCTTTGCCTCCGTCTTTAATAGTGAGACCTATTGTTCTTGGATACTCAGCCCCCTGAGCAGGGAGACAGGGACAGGGAGCAGAATAAAGCCCCCCTAATGCAAGGGGAAATGATCAGTGACCTGCTACACCCCTTAGACACACACTAGTCTATGGGTCTGGATGGGATCCACCTGAGGGTACTGAGGGAGCAGCTGAAGTGCTCACTGAGCTGCTTTCCATCATTTACCGGCAGTTCTGGCTCACAGAGGGAGTGGATTCCAGCTGACTGGAGATTGGCCACTGTGAAGCTCATCTACCAGAAGGATTGGAAGGAGGATCCAGGGAACTAGAGGCTTGTCAACCTGCCCTCGATGCTGGAGGAGCATGTCATCTTGAGTGGCATCACAGAGCAGATACAGGACAACTGGGGGATCAGGCAGCATGGGTTCATGAAAGACATGTTCTGTTTGATCTAGTTCATCTCATTCTGTGGTGAGGTGACCAGCTTACTGGATTAGGGAAAGGCCGTGAATGTTGTCTCCCTGGACTTCAGTAAAGCTTTTGACACAGTTTCAAGGCTCGGGGGAAACCTTATCGCTCTCTACCTGAAAGGTTGTGGCCCTGTGGGGATTGGTCTGTTCTTCCTGGCAACCAGCAATAGGAAGAGAGGAAATGACCGCAAGTTTCACCAGTGGAGGTTTAGATTGGATATTAGGAAAAATTTCACTGAAAAGATTGTCAAGCACTGGACCAGAGTGCCCAGGGAAGTGATGGCGTCACTGTCCCTGAAGGTATTTAAAAGATGTGTAGATGTGGCACTTAGGGATATGGGTGGTTGCCTTGGCAGTGCTTAGTTAATGGTGGGACCTCATGATCTTAAAGATCTCTTCCAATCTGATGCAATTCTAATGCTGTTATCTAATGTGGGTGCCTGACTGAGAAACTTAAGCATCCAATATACAAAATGAGGAACGAGAGGTTTAAATGACATGGGTGGAGTATATAGGGAGCTCAAGTTCTTAACAGAAGCATCTAAATTATCATGCAATTTGACTGTCTCCTGCACAAATGCTGAAGGGGAAGTGCATTCTTGACCCAGATTGGTCTAATAATGGTGTTAATAGTTGAGTGTAAACTGGCTATTTGTAGCAGTCTGTGCTAAGGACTTTGGCAGAGCTGGGATTTCGTGTGCAGTGGATGTTGCCCATAGACCCTTTTGTCTTCAGGAAAACAAATCCAGGATGATAATATAATGTATCAGGGAACAGCAAAAGAAACCAGCCCTGTGACATGGATTAGAACCCTTTTATACAAAACAAATACCAGTGTTTGCAAGGCTTCCTTCCGTATTTCTGAAGAGAATGAGGCAGACATTGGAGAGCTGCTGGTACCACCAGAGTATTGACTGATGCTCTCAATGCAGAAATAACATTTCTAGTGTTGTCACCCACACAATCTTCATATAAATAAAATGTGTTTTATACAGGTGCAATTATTGTATAACTTCTTTTACTTTCTCACCTGCTCAAATGTGAAGATTTTGTATTTACTTGTCAGGTTGGAGACAGTTCTGGTTTATTTTGCTTTATTCTTGAGACAAGGAAGAAGGTCATTCTGTTGCTATTTTTCGTTCCCTTCCAGCCTTACTTCATCCTGAAAGCAGATGTTTATTTCTGGGTAGGTTTTTACATAGTTCTCTGCTTTTTCCAATGTCATATGCCTGTTCATAGTATTAGCTGGGAAGTTGAATTTTCCTTCAGCAACTGTGTGTCCTAGCTTCTTTAAAAAGAAATAAAACCAAAACAAACAGAAAATTCAAGATTCATTCAGGGTTACACAAAATGCTGTAGTAATGCTGACAACTGAATTGTATTTTTTGTGTTCAGTTCCAGGGCCTAGAGCACAGAACTGTCCTTGTCTCCCCTAAATTGGTTTTGTGATTGTGGACTCCCTTATCATGCTGTAGTGTTGGTTTTGGTTCACAGCCATTTGTTTTCTGTTCAAATATGCAAACTTCAGTGGTGCTTACCATTTCAGAATACCTGCTTTCTGCAGCAAACACTTTGTGGTTTCTTGAACAGATACTGAAGGCTTAAGGAAACTGCTTATCTCTTCATTTGAAAGAATTTTGCTGTAATATAAGCCATTAAACCTTTGGACTAAAGAGCAAGCTCTATTTTATAATGCAAGTGAATAATCTTCCTCTTCTACTTAGGTTCCTATTTCTGAGTATGCATATGTCAACACTGCTTTTTCAGGATGAGAGGACAATGCAGTGCAAGAGAGCAGCAGGTTTAAGAAAACCCCATGACCTGCAAACATTGCCTTTGTCCAGCTTTTCTTTCCCCTCTGGGGAAGGAGGTTGTTTTCTGCCCCTCAGTTTTGCAATACTTTGTAATTTGTCCTTTATCTACAAAACTGCGAGGTAAAATAAAAGATAAATAATAGTTGTTTTATCTTACTTTTTCTCAATGGTTGCCTCTCCTCTAACAAATCCTTTTGCATAGGCAGATATTTGGCAATTTCAGTACTATTTATACAGGCTGACATTGAACGACTGTTGCTCTTGCTGCGGATGACGGCACGACTAGCACAGAATGTTGGTGTGCCGTACGTGTCGATGCCAACCCGCTCAGGCGGCCTGAAGTTTCTTCTCCTCCTGCCCTGCCTCGGCGTTTGTGCTCGCCCGCGTTCGCGCAGAGGAGCGGAGATGGTCACCTGCAGTCTCATTTTTCACCGCGCTCCATGCAGATGCGGCGCGGGCGGGCCGCGGGCGGGGAGGGGCCAGCGCTGCTGCGGCAGCGGCGTGTGAGAGTGGCGTGTGACATTGGCGTGTGGCAGCGGCAC